>JAHDVE020002610.1:0-254011 GCA_022606495.2 Halesus radiatus
TTTCTATCAGCCCTTACAAACGTATTTTCATTTCCACTCCTATCTCTGATATCCCTTCTGAGATGGATCCAGAATTTACAGTCCACTTCCATAAATATACGAAATTCTAGGTAGCATTCTTTCTTTCAGCATAAGTATTCTGTCTCACATAAGGTGCCTGTTTGTCTTATCATAATCAGGTGTTAAACATTACGTACATTCATTCTTACACGTCAGTGTCAGTCCCTAATACACCTGATATTCCAACTCTAACTAAGCTCCTTCATATTGTGTATTGTTCCATATTGATTAAAATTATTTTGCATCGCTCCATATTGCTTCACATTGCTACATTAATTTCACATTGTCTAACATTTCTTCATATTTATCCACATTGCTCCGTACTGCATCACTCATAACATGGTTCTGCCACTGGGAGCTTTGTTGTAACCTTTCTATTATATGAGTGATATGCGTGGAAGATGGAGAGTTTACAACGGATCTATCATTGATATGCCTGCCATTCATTCCTACTTCCGGAATACATATAACATAATTGTTCCTATAGCACTGATCACTTGCACACGGCGATCCACTCCTCGCGTTCGCACGTGTCGCACTCCACCTTGCAGCACCAGTGGAAGCGGCACCGGCAACGCTGCGACTTGCGCGTGCGGACCAGGTCGTACCCGCGGCCGCAGCACAGAGCCGCACACGAACCGGGCGCCGTGCGGTCGCGCGCACAGCGCCGACCAGCCGTGCCGGGCACCTCCAGCACCGCGTCGCGCTCGCAATAGCTGGGGCTGCGCTCGTAGTAGAGCAGTGACTCGGCCGGAGGGTCGATATCGTTCTCGTGCCACTTCTTTGTTGGACCCCACTGAAAAATTATTAAAAAATTAAATCTTCCGAATTTTTGTTCTCCGATTATGTTCTCAGCAAACTAAATATTAGATTCTAGCCTAAATCGGGACCAATATTTCATAAAATCAAACTGATTATTTAATTTTATAAGACGGTTATACATTTAATTTAGGGTGGTAGGTATAAAAACTTGTATATCTAATTTTAATACCAGTGGCGTGCAGTCCCCGGAGACTGAAAAGCTGTGCCTACCAGAAAAAAGATGAGCCATAAAAAGAAAATAATTTAAAAATTAAAATGGCGACAAATTTCCAATCAATATGTATTTTTCCATGAATTTATTAAGGAACTTTTACGCCGAATTATTTAGTTGGCCATTCAATTCAATCAATTCACAATTCACACTGGAACTTGAAAAACTACACACAGTCTACCTTTGGTCACAGAGTAGTGAACGCTATTGATTAATACCTACATCTCAAATAACATAAGCCAATTAGTTTCCGTCCGAGTATTACCATTGAAGTTAAAAATTAGATACTAATAAAAACAATATGTGCTGTGTGGAGACAGCGTGTTGGAGTAGTTACCTAAATTCGACTGAAAATATTATGTAACTACCTATTCTGAAAAATTGATCGGTATAACTTGGCATTTAATAAGGAGAAAAATTTCAGACATTAATAACCTATTTGACAGTCCTGCCATCGTCGCCACTATTAAATTAAATGTACCGACGAGGAACACAAGACAAATTGTAACATTTTTCTGCAACACGTACACGACCAACTCAATAGGATGCATGACATGCAATATTTGCTGACTACATTTATACAGTAAAGCATCATATATACTAGCACTTTGAGGAATCCTACAATTAAGTATCTTGGATAATGTAGCGTTAATGATTTGTGTCATACTATCGTTTTAGTTTTCTATTTTCTGTTACTGTTAAAGGTTTAAAAAAAAATGTTCGCTACTTTATGGCTTAAAATATCTATGTGCTTATAATTTTTGATAGTTCTTTATATTGTTTCAAAATCCATATAAAAGCACTGATGGGCGTATTAACAAATAAATAAATAAGTAATTTAATTGCGGATATATATTAATTTGTAACTACAAAATGTCATTACTATAGCAACACCAAGGTCTTTGATATTTTTTTGTTGGTTGTCAAAAATACGCATTGAACTATTATCACCGATCATTATTTTTACTTTAGTATAGTATTAATTTTTTCATTTAATTTAAAATGGATAAACCGATCAACAGTGGAATGAGCGAAGTGTATTTCTTAGGAGAATGTTGAGCAAGGAAGCTAGTTTCCAACTTAGAAGATGTTTACAAACAAACCGTTGAAATGACGGTCTGTTAACAAATACATATTAATAATTTCATACCTATTTAAACAACATTTTTGTTGACTTACGACGATTTTGAAACAATTATAACCATGTACGAGTACATTCTGATTTGAGGTTATCCCAGACTTTTGAGTTTCACAGTTTATTAATAAACGAAGAATAACGTTAAAAGGAAAAACATCATAATTATTTTTTAAAGGTACGTTTTTGTTTAAATTCATAATTTTGTGTCTGTTTTTGTATTCATCTAACAATATTTCGATACACAAATTTCAGAAATACATTAAAATCGCCTTTCAGTGTACTTAATTATCTTTCTCGCAAAGCGTTAAATTTAAAAAAAAGTTTATATGTAAAATTGTCTGAGAATATAATGTAGAAACATCTCCTTCTGGAAAGCACCACTGATCTCTGAACACCGTTTTATTAAAATGAAAAATATGCAGTTGAAACACTGTATTTAAAAAAAAAAAAGTTAAGATTTTCCTATGAGCCATCTTTGTGGTGCCATTTAAACGTTTTAAGCGATCCTAATTTTTGTCTATTTTTAAATGTGTGATCGTTTACCCTAAATTACTTGAACGAATTCAATTGAAAATGCTTACAGACAAACCAGGCAAAAGCACGCACTAAACCTACCCCAATGCAACACTAACTCAAAACAAAACACCTTTATTCATCGCGCTTCATACATTTTTAACACTTCATACAGTGAATTCGACTTATTCAACACAGCCCCTTATAATTTCAAACCTAAAATCAATAAATTAAATTCACACAACACATATTACTCTACAGACTAGATCCTTTCCCTTCCTCTCCCTCCCATCATCCTAACCTCATAGGCTAACCTTGGAACTTTTCTTTCAAAACTTAAGTGAAAACCACCATTATTATTAGTTCATTCTTTAAATATATTTACCATACATAATAATTATTGTAAATTGTTGGTTTTCCAAATAAATAAAAATTAAAAAAATAAATTAAAAAAAACTGTCAGGCTATAAATTTGTGTATGTTGGCTATGTCAGTTGGTGTAAATGTTAATGTACGAGTAATTCATTAAAAAAGGATCTTTTCATAACATTACCTATCTAATTCTTTCTAACCTTCTCGTCTCCATTTATTAAGTAATGTCCAGTTACTCACCCTGTCAGTTTTATGCGTCTTCTGCCTGTTTCGCCCCTTCGTGCGCTGTCGGGCGGGCCGGCCGTCGTTTCCGCGACCCATGAGCAGCGCGTCCCGGTAGCGGCGCCTCAGCACGCGGCCCACGACGCGCAGGGGCGGCGCGGCGCGCCAGCACGTGCGCACCTGGCACGAGCCCGACATACCGTGGCACTTGCAGCGAACCTCCATGTTGTTGGCCACAGCCTGGAATTCAAAACGATTACACGTTTACACAAAAAAAAAAGTTGGATTATACCACATTTTTTTCCATTGTGGACTGGCTTCCCAAAAACCCATTTCTTCATCTGGACAGAAGTAATAAAAACAAATTAATTTTAGTTTTTATGTGATTACCGCGCAAGAGTCCCAGCTACCCGAATGCAATGGGACAATGGTATCCCCAATTTGGGGTTTGTTGTGAGGCTGAAGAAGATGGGGAGGGGAAAGTGACGAGAAAGAGGAAGATTGAGGAGATTCTGATTATCTGAATCTTTTCAGTAAATATGTTCAATAGACCTTCATAGCAGTGAATCAAAAACCGGCTAGTGGATGAGTGGTCCAAAGGATCGGGTTTCCACCCAGGCACCGCGGGTTTAATCTTCTGCTTAAGTCTTTCATTATTTTCCCGCTTATAATGATACTAGAAAGAAATGAAATATTGTCAAACTATTCATAAACAGAGAATATTTGTCTCACTTTATTAAAAAAAAAAGAGAATTCATCGAGACTTACCACCTTCTGTCAAGGACTAAAACGGTGTTAAGGCGAAATTACACAGGTGTGAATTTTACATACTATTATTGTCATACTGTCAGAATTACACGGATGGAAAAACTTATGTTTGACGGAACACCAGCGTAATTTTTTAGTATTTACACATAATATGCGTCACATACTAAATAAGGTAATTCACGATTTATGTGAACAGACGGTGTTAATAATAAAAATAAAATATAAGTAAATCATTTTTTTTAACAAACCGATTTCTTCGAATCATTCGCTTAACGGCCAAAGTAGACCATCAGAAAGTCGGGTATTTCCTACTCGCGGAGCTCTGTCATTTATTTAGAAAGCAATCATTTTTCTAAATGGATTCTATTTCACAAGGGTTTGCCTGATATCTGAAAGATGGCGGTAATTAAAAATATTTATATTAAAAATTATTCTTGGATATAAGATTAACATTTTAAAAAACGATGAGTATTCGAAGATTAAATTTAATTGATTTTTCAGATTTAGTTTCAGTGCCGATAAATCGACGTTTATTGAAATATTGTAAAACAGTATTGTAGAAATATTATAAAACAGTATTGTAGAAATATTATAAAACAGTATTGTAGAAATATTGTAAAACAGTATTGTAGATATATTGTAAAACAGTATTCTAGAAATATTGTAAAACAGTATTGTAGAAATATTGTAAACCAGTATTGTAAAATAGTATTATAGAAATATTGTGAAACAGTATTGTAGAAACATTGTAAAACAGTATTGTAGAAATATTGTAAAACAGTATTGTAAAAATATTGTAAAACAGTATTGTAGAAATATTGAAAATATTATTGTAGAAATAAGTAGAAAAAAACACTGAAGAAATGAGATACTTGAGGTTTATCTCTGATAAAACCATAGATAAGAGAAGAGATGGGTCATGCACCATTATTAGTCATATTGTATAGGTATTTTACATACATACATTTTATTTTAAAAAAAAAAAAGAAAAACATTCCCGGGTTATGAATAACTTGACTGAGTTTTAAAATTTCCTACTACCATCGCAGTATGCGGAAGATGTTGCTTGTATCGTGTTGGAGAAGTTAGCCAGCCGTGGAATTGAACTCACGACACTTGGGTGAACCCAGACGCGATACCAACTCAACCACTAACTGGCATTTATAAAAAATATCGGTAATACTCTTTTATGAAACATCCCACAATTTTTTCTATTTTCTTTACTATGTCCAATTTACAAAACCTAGATAAATATACTATCTTTTATCTTCTATTATACAAAGAAGAATGTTCCGTGTGTGTTTGTTTTGTACACAAATCTACAGTTTTATTCCGAGCTAATGAATTTTTGCAAACTTGGCGTTCAAAATAAGGGGAAGGTCACTGTCTACATGAGATTTTGAAAACCACCCCCATCCCCCTTTCCTAACTCTTTAAGCAGAATGTTGGTATTTCTTGATGAAATATTGCCCACTTGACGTTCAAAATAAGAGAAAAATTACTGGGAAGGGGTAGGGTTAATAGATTATCAACATTTTATTTCAATCCATAAATAACACCGAGCAACGCCGGGTACTTCAGGTAGTAACAAAATAAAAAGAACATTGTTTTACAGAACATTTAAATCATAAAAATAGTAGTAAACTAATTTAAAATCCATGTACTTGTAAAGAAAAAAAGTCATGCAATATTTAAATATCACAGAAAATTTATAAAAATCTATGCTGTCGGACTGTATACTGATGGAAAATACTGCTGATCCTAATAAATTCCAAGAAACTTTTAATTTCACATCATATGAAATAAAAGAAGGGGATTGAAAATATTTATCGTTTTGGAGTTACAAAGTTTGGACAAACAGTTTACTAAAATAGAAGCCATGACTTCTGTGTTCAACTGCATTATAGGGCCCAATCTTGAGTATGCTTCTGCTGTATGGGCCCCATACCAGAAAAAAAGTATGTAGTAATGTTAGAACAAATAAAAAAAAAAAAAAAACTCCGATATCTATATATGAGAATGCACGGTGAATACCCGAAATGTATGCACCATGAAGATTTGCTCTCTGAGACGCGCTGCCTAAGTCTCCAGTCGAGAAGGAGTGGGGCCCTTGCAGTAACAGACAGTTCACACTGTTTGCACTAAACAACTCCTTCCAGGGGTGGCACCACAATCTGATAAGCATACCACACGGTAGAACAGACGTGTTAGATCGGCATAGCATTACAAGGTGTATGGTGCTGATAAATAACATCTCTTTTGATATTTTAAACACAAACATTGAAGGTTTCAAGAGACATGCAAAAAACGTATTTAAATTCTTGTCATTGCCGTATAATTTTATACACAATATTGTTTTTTTCATTAACTAACTAACTAACTAACCATCACGCCGTTTCCCCGCAGGGGTAGGCAGAGAGGACGGACCGCCAAACAACTCGATCTTGGCATACACTTCTTGCTTCATTCACTTTCATACAACGTCTCATACAAGTTTTTCATCTGTATAATAAATGGACGTAGTCTGTTAAAAACAATAAAAAAAATAAAAAATTCAGCAAGTGTAATTTACGTAGCTATAATTCTCCATAAAGTCTACGTGTGTAATTCCGTCCATGTGTAATTCTGGCAGTGTAATATTGGTACGTGAAATTCACGCCATTGTAATTTCGTCATATAACCGACTAAAACACGAGTGTACCTACTAATTTCGTCTAAGCTCATTTTGACTCATCGCGTTATTCCTTTTGCATACAGGAATAGTTCGCTCTTCATTTTACTGATTTTTATTTAAATGCAGTTTTCCATAGATGTACTTTTCCACAATGATATCATAAATGATTATAGAGTATCTAATGACTGCTTTTTCATTACTCAACAGTATGCAAGAACACAAATTCGTATTACATTAAAAAATTCCTTCACGGAATTCCTTATGCTCATGATTCACTCATCTTTCGAAGTGAATCACTAACGAACACCATTCACGACATTATAAATCATAATAATGCAATTTAATTATTCCAGTTTAGTCCCAACAAACACCTCCCGAGTCGCTTCAAAGCCTCCCATTAAATTACCATTATTAGCTCTTTCGGGCAGTCGCCGTGGCTGGACAGGTTCTACAGGGTGTACACGACAGACCAACCAGCGATTCCTGAGCTTATTTGGAGTAAAAAATGTAGATAGTAGTTAGGTCTCCGGAGAAATTTTTTTCAATCAATAACAAACAAGTCGAGTAACCGCCAACCTACGCCCGTTCTTCCCAATCCTGCTGAGCAATTACTGTCGACGCGAAATTTAGCCTCAACACTGATCAAATGCACAACTACGTTCTTCCCAATGCAACCTTCGATCAAGTAACGATCAAAATTTGATGGAATTTATAATTAAGTTTTCGGATCGATTCTATTGAATTTTTATTTTATTTTCTATCACAATCTATACCGTTATTTCCTAAGAATCTAGTGTTAAAACTAGCTTAATTTGTAAAAAAGAATATAGATATAAATTTATGTATATGAGTACACATATATATACTGAGTACACATATATAAAAAAAATTGCCTTGCCTATGTGGGATCTTTTGTTATGTATACAATATGCATTCATTTATGTACATATTATTATTTTTTTAATCTTTTTGTTAACTACATTTAATTAGTTTATTATTTTCTTTTTATGCCATTTTTTTCTTTACTGATTATAAAAAAAACATTTGTTTTTATATCCTTTGTATGTTTATATAATAAATGTATGTAACTAAAAAATATTAACAATAAAAAAAGCTCCGCTTAACAAAGGACTAGTCGTAAGAAGAGTCAACAGAGTGAAAAAATGTCAAACGTCTTTTGATTCCCGATCCAAATATTGAATGGGATAAATTTATTTAACCGTTTTCGAATATCAGGAACACTTTGTTGTATGTTTGAAATAAAATTGAAGGGAACCTTACTTATTTTAGGTACTTATTATAAGCTACGTTTTGGCTTGTTTTTCACTGAGGAGAAACGTCAAATATCAATGGTACGATACGTTCGCGGCATTAGCAAAAGTCAACCTTAGATGAATTAAATTGGCTAACACCTTATTTTTGAACATGTTTTGAACACATACGTTTGAAAAATATAAAATGTTGGTTTAGGCGATGATATGTATTTATAATAAATACGATATTAATTCGTCTATGTTAATTTAACATTGAATGTTTTTACTTTGATGTCATTTTATAGTCCATGAACGCGGGTGGGAAACCTAGGATGATCAACGATAAAAATGCTTTTAAACAGGCGAAAAGAGCATTGCTCAATAAAACTGATCGGTGTCTCAGATTGATCAATAGAAAAGTTGGCAAGAACGTTACTGTCCAATCGTGAGTGTACTACGTAGTACATCAAAATGACACCTGCTTCTATCAATCCAAATAGCTCAGGAATCACAGGTTAAAGTCTGTCGGATACGTCCTGTAACACCCTGTATACACACGTACCGAGAACTCAGGATGCTGTAATGATATGAAGTTTGTTGCTTCAGGATGGACCAGATGATTAATATTCAAACACTTACAAATAAGATGATGTTCGGGAACATTACGCATTACCTCTTGAGGGTCATCATTTGTTTGGAGTGCGGTAAATATTAAATATTAGGACGGAGCCTCTCCTCAGACTGAATTCGAGGCCATGGTGATTTATTGAGGCGAACGTGCGCGATGATTTGCTACGGTTCATTTATCATAATTATGGGGCCACACTCGTCGAGAGGCGAAAATCTCATCAGTGAAAATAAACATAAAATGTAAATAATCATCGGACCGCGTGCTTTGTTTATTAATTCATAGAAATATGTCCCAACTCGTATTTTTTCGGGATCACAACGACGCTAATACGGCAAGGTTTTCGACTGCCATAAATGTGGGCATATAACTATTCGATTTTTGTCATGTTACAAGGTTGTAAGATAACCTATTTGTAATAAGTTGTGTGAAGATAATAAATAATTAAAAATACTGTGTTGAACAGTTTTATTTATTTTAGTTAAATAATGTTAGATGAAACATGCATCGACCATGCGATAATGATTTAATTTAAGAAAAAAACATATGTGTGTGAACGCTGTGTACTCGTATATCGTAATATTATATTGAGATTAGACTGATTTACAACTAATGCTGGATTTCATCTTATCTATTCTATGGTCTACCTCATAGAAGGAATTGTAGCGCGTTCGCACTTGCTCAATTTCTGCACTATTCTATTTAATTTTATTTGTATTTGCGGAGCTCAAAGTGATGCAGCAAATCTTTGAATTAAATTTTTTATAGACCTAACCATGGACATTACTGTATTATGCGTAGAGAACGGCGTTTGCGCAGCATCTGCTGTTTACAGGGTTATATTCTATGGTCTATTTTAAAAATAATGGAAAAAAAAGTTGAAAACGATTTGGCTTTGGGCTTCTATTCTGTTGCATTGATAAGTCCGTTCTCACAGACCTGTTTCATAGATAATTTTTTTTATGTGATAAAAAGAATGGTTACGAATAACCTGACGATATTTGAAAGTCTCCTACAGTAAGATGTTGCTTGTGTCGTAATGAAGGACTTAGCCAGCTGAGGAATTTAACTCATGACGCCTGGGTAAGACCCAGATGCGATGTCAACTCAGCCACTGATCGGACTGTTCCATAAATAATCCAGAAAATTTGAAATAGTGTCTATATAAAAAAAAAAATCCTTTTTTAGATACTATCACCATATAATGAAATCTAAAGTATGAAAGGCAGCTCGTAATGTACACACGTAATGAAAATGAACTTCGTGATGCAGTAGAGTGGTAGGATTGGATCCGAGCTGCAGTGTAAAGGGTTCATGGTTCAGGTGCCTGTTTTGTTCTCCAACCTTCAATAAGATCGAACCATGAAGATAAATAAAATGATTAATACAATTAAATAGTGTTATACAATGCAGCTAAATATTTAGGTTTGTATGAAGAAAATATTTCAATTGAATAATCATTTGATTTGACAAATCCTTCGTGCTATACATTTTGCCTATAAACCGGGCGTTGGGTTTATTTTACTTGACTCTTTTTGAAGTCCACGAAGACGTGATCGACACTGCGACATTAATCCTTGATCAATCTTACGACACTTGAATAAACCGCGTAATACACCGCAGACTCCATCACGTGGCAAATATTATCCATGTTTGATTATTTACTTTGGCCAGTGGACTGGTGTTTCGTTCGACAGAAAGTCAAGTGCGCCATAAATCAAAATATAGAAGTTTAGAAATCTGTCGCCAGATAATGTCAGCGAGGTTGAGGTGTTACGTATTGACGTAAGGGGGCATGCTTTTGGTAAATGTTACTTTAGTTTGAGTCACCCGGAATCGATCGAATTTCAACACTTTTTAATCGAAATATTTAACAAAGTAGATAAAAAAACCAAACTATTACCTAATTCTATATTATTTCATTATGTTAATAAATTTACTTTAATAACCTCATTTGTTTAATTGAACCTTGTGTGTGAATGATAATAAATATTTTACAGCATATTGTTAAACAGGCCCCTTGAGGTGATTCAACTAGCCCCGTGTATGCGTCAAGTTGAACCATTTCCCTATGAAAATTTAAATACCTTCAATGAGATCAATGTATTATATAATTTTATTCATATCATTATAAAGCCAGATAATGAAAGTATTTTAAAAAGTTGAAAAAACCAAAATATCAATATGGGTTTCGAGACTAGGCTCAAATTAACTAAATTATGTTCAACTAGCCCCGCGCCACCCTAATTAAAAAAGAATATTGTTTTATTTATTAAAGAGTTATGTAGACATATCACAACTTCAAAGCTCACAAAAAATAACCGTTTAAATTGCAACCCGCCAGAGCTCACCGTTTGAGTGCCTTTGTTGCTAGCACATAGATTTTCTTCTTTACAGGAAGAGAAAATCTACCATTTATTTTAGAAAAAAATATGATGATCTGAAAGACAGTATTTTTAAAGAGTAGGTTTTTTTTGTTACAAAGGAGTTGTAGGGAGAATAAAGTATTCATATAGGAACCCATTAAAAGGAACGGCTGCGCGGCCTGTTTCATAAAAAAAAACTTCATTTTGGATTTCATGTCAAAATACTCACCTAAACCTAATGATCCTTTTTTTTCTTCATGAAAACGTATAGTAAATATCTAGTACTGATTAGAAGTAATTTATTTATTTTGGTTTTACATTATGAAATATAGGCCATTAAAGGAATTGATTTTTCACGATTTTAGAGGCACTTTTAACAATTATTTAGGGGCTAACGGTGATCTAAAAAAAAACCTTTTACCCCGTCTGCTTTGAAAATATAATAAAAAAAGGATTATGGTGTTTAAATTAAAAATGGCCAATTTACGTTGGAATACAAATTTGCCTAGCGTAATTTAAAATATCCACCCGAAAAAACATTTTTTTTTTTAAATATTTTTTTTTTATTTCCGTAATCATATTTACATAGCAAATATGATATATATATATATTTTTAAATACAACAAACCGGCTAATAATTTTCTAAGTTACCTCTAAAATTATTAAAAAAAATATATGGCATATACTTCATAATTTAAAACAAAAATAAATAAAATATTCAATTTATTTTTATTGAAGTTTGTAAACCTCATCGTAGCAATCATCATAAGGATAGCAGCTAATAATATGGGATTTATAAAAATGGAGGATAATATTAACAAGTCTTGAACTTGAAATATGATATCGGTGTAAATGGCATAAATTGAACTGGTCTCATTAGCTTAGTTGGTTAAGCGGTTACCCCGGATAGATAGAGGTCCCGGGTTCGAGTCCCAGATGCGACTGAAATCTTTTTAATTTCTGTTGTTTTTTCGGTTTCGTGGTTCATTTGGGATGTGTTAATATTATCTTAGATATCTACTAAATCTTTAATTTAAAAAAAAAATATATATATATATATATATATATATATCATTCAGTTTGGATGGGTATTTTGTCCTCAAATCCTAAATTAAGTTATGTATGAAACAGGCAGCGAAGCCGTTCCTCTTTAACATGATTGTGTTTTTCTTTTCAAATAATTAAAATATTTATGGGTAATATCCCGTAACTTTTGAAGGAATGTTAAAAGGCGGTCATTCGAGCTTAATGTCCATATTCACACGATGAGCGTCCGCCATCCACACCAAAAACCCATTCAATTTATTTAAAATATTGAAAGGGGTCAGAATTAATTGAAAGTCGGACCTTGACCACAATGTAGTGTTGCTCGCTGGGTGGTCGGCCGAGGAAAGTCGGGGAAGTGTTGGGAATAATTAAGGAAGGGCGTGCTCGCTGCTAAAGCGTCCGCTGCCCGGTGCCCGCTGCTCCGTGCCCGGGGTGGGTCGCGTCACGCGCTCGCCACCGGCGGCCGCGGCCCACGGCACGGCACTAAATATACACGGCCGTGGTTTCCAAGTGGTAATGGGTCGCCAGTCGTGTAATGTGTGCTGGAATGTTGCACACGAAGAATGTTTAGTACTTTTTCGTTGTTGTTTGATGAATCAGTTTTGAATATGAAGAGGCAATTACCAAATTAACCATAAAAATTGGAATAATGTGAGGATGATTTGATGATTGTACTCCATATTCATTCCTTAAATATTTTGAAAACGGTATCCGGATTTGCGGTCATAATTTTTACTTCACAATATTTCTTTGTCTGGAAAATTCAACATAATTATCAATTTGTTTGAGTTGGCGGTTTAATATGTATTATAAGAGTAGCTATTAAATATTTCTGCTAAGATATTAATTCACATTCACCATATCTATGCTCCTTTTACTGCAATATCAAATGATCATTTTTTCTATTGGATTTTCTTACTACTATGTGTAGAAGATATTCAAAAGAATTTTTTTTATGAATCTCTCTCTATCTTCACAACTGCTTGCAAATCTCAAAATTTTTGCAAATGTTGAATAAATTTTTTAACTGTAATACAATGGTTTATTTATAATTCTTGATATTTTAGATACAAACTATTAAAACATATAATGATTTTGCTACGTTTGTCTTGAAAATTGGTTACTTGAAAAAAAACGACCTTTTCACCGCCAAACATCAAAACGACTGATAATTTCAAATGAAAAACTTAAAATAATGCATATAATTTTAATTTTATTCAGATAACAAAACTATCTACCGAAACAAGATAATTTTGTGCAGTAGAAAGCTCCTGATACGTGTTGCTAGCACAGCGATTGATCTCTAGACCGCTTTGTTGAAAAGTCAACGTCAATCTACTGGCCAATTATTAGCAAAACTATATGCCCATTAATTTAATTAAGTCAAAAGCCTTCCAAGTTTATCCTCAGGAGGTTTTCCTGGTAGATTTAACGTCTCGCTGAGTATAATTTTAGTTGTATAGCTCAAGCATGAACTCGGGTTCGACAGATTAATCGCAAATGGCCTAAGATTGTTGTTTGTCTAATACGTGTGCTTAAACGTTAGTTAATCAATATGTCTAACATGGCATTATCTGCTCCACTGCTTTGATACGTGCGACCTTTCTACTTTCAGGTGTGACCTTTGTAGGGAAACGCCTGTAGAGAAATTTAATGCGGTTAGTGGCAGCTATGAAACGTAAGCAAGGTTTTTACACACACTCGTATTTGATACGTATTTTTAATTATTTAAATAAAACAGTCGTAATTAATTAAATTGATTCAAAATTAATATAATCTGGCACATGATTCCGGTTCTTTTTAAGGATAAGGCATTGTTCTTATCCTTAGGGTTAAAGGTATTTTGCTTAACTATGATTCCGATTACATGTCAATGACAATAAGTTTTTAAATGAGTTTTTTTCTTGTTTAATTATCAAAGTATTATTAAAAATTATAGGTGTATCACATATACTTAAACTGTGTAGTTTATTATTACTTACTTTAAACTTGTAGTTTATTATATTTCGCAATTAAATCATTTTTATCCGACATTTCGGGTTTTGGCACAGGTACTATAGATACATAGCAATTTGGTTAATTCTGTTTATTTAATAGCATTATTATGCGACAAATGACGCACTAATACTGTTTAAAGTCAATACTTAGGATAATATTGGGTTTTTCTTTTGTTAAAACTACGCAAATATCTATATGTTTAAAGAATGTCGATCGCTGAATGACAGCTGTCATCTGAGAGAACTGGAACGACAGAAGCAAAAAGTCTTTAAGCCTAAGGATAAAGACAATTTATTATCCTTAAAAAGATCCGGAATCAGACCCCTGGTTTTATATCCCATTAAGGGCAAGCGAAACACAATTGTAACGCTACAAAATCACAGATGGCGTTAATTTAAATATTTTAAATATTTTAGATTTTTTTTTTTAGAATTTAATGCTTTTAAATATTGAGATGAATTGTTTGTCGGTGGGTGTGCAAACGGAATATGAAATGAAATAAATTATTGCAGGTTTAAAGCTGAATTCCTCACTGAAACTTATAAAAAATATAATACTTTATTTGTAACAGTAACGAATAAGGTAGTTTTATCCACGCTTGTTCTGGATAGACCGATAGATCTTGGGTTCGAGTCCCAGATGCGACCGTTACCTTTTTATTTTTGGTGTTATTTCTGTTTCATATTTAATTTGAGATTTGTTAATAATGATTTAAAAAAATGTATATATTGTATTATTTTAGTATGGTAAAAATTTAAATTTTTCAAAAAATAATACTTTTTTGTACAAGCATGTATAAAATTTGCATAGCATGAGTTACAAATTTTTAGTAACTTAAAAAAATAATTAAAAGATTCTTGAAAGTTCGTTACGAAAAATTGGGTGAACACGCTGCTTATGTGATGATAAAATTATTTGCCAACGTAAAGGATTTAAATCTAGAATTTCAATTATAGCTTTCTATGTCACAGGTGACTCGCATACATGATGAGTATATCATGTTTATCAGTGCTGGAAATCATTGCTAAAATTTAAGCTTCCTAATTTGGCCCCTTAAGCCGATAATTGGAACTAGTTCCGCCGCTGTGACCACTGCCAGCCAGCTACTAGTGACAAATCCCATCTCTCATATTTGATTAAAGTAAATAATTGGATCTAAAATTTAAGTAAATTCGTAAATTGTCTACTTTTACCAGTACGGACTTCGATGATTCATCGAGCGATGAGGAATGTCGATGACATTAAATTTTAAACCTGTCTAAAAAAAGCTTCAGTGTGAGAACATAGTTTATTTTCAACGGTTAGTTTGTAATAATTTCATGAATAATAAATACACTGATTCGGCAAAACGAAAACTATTTAAAATTAGGTTCTTTGCATATCGAACCATGCTGATTGGTGTGTAGGATTTTATCAAACATCGACTCTTAAATAAAACTCGTGTAAAACTAAACATCTCGTTGACATGACAGCATGGTTGTGCAAACAAACCCGCAAACAGTGCTTGTAACCAGTTCCGGAACGAGTACCTACTACCTAGTGACGAAGCTCATCTGTAACATTTGACATTTACGTAAATAATGCACACGTTAATCTCGCTAACATATACGTAAATTGCCTACTTTTATCATTGTGTACTTCAACGGTTCATCTAGCGATTCATGTCGATCATATTAATTAATAAAAGATGACTTTCAATCTCTAGCAGTCTAAACAGGGTCTTAAAGATCCAATATTAGAATATAGTTTGTTTTCAACGGTTAGTGAGTCATGATTTCATGAATAATGCACAGATTTCAGCAAAACAAATATTATTTACAGTTAGGTTCCTCGCATATGGAACCACGCGGGCTTGTGCGAAGGATTTAAACAAAAATCAACACGTAAATAAAACCCGCGAAAAATAAACAGTTGCGGCAGTTGACGTTTCATACATCGCGGTGATATTTTTGAATTTGCAAAGAAAAAAGAAACACGTTCCTTTATTAAAATCGTAGACTAATCGTGTAATATTGGTATTTTCTATATTGTCTATGCTATGACCTATATACGGATTTTTGCTAAGCTCGTCTAAAACCCTCTATCTCGGACTGATAAACCGTCCCTTTGTATAATGACTACACACTGAAAAGATTCATTTTACGCACACATTACGAAAATTATTTAGAAACTAAGGTTTTACTTTCACAACCAGACCATAGATGGCAATAGTAGGAGCATTTGTAGTTCGTAATAGTTTATTAATTTGTATAATAGTTTAAAAATTATATCAACTACGCAAAACATAATGGCGACTTCAACCGAAATCCAAGAAAAAAAACAGCATATTAATATGGCGAAATGTTCCTAAGGTGTTGCCAGCAACAATATAACTCAATATGATCAGTTTTCGAACACAATACAAATTAATCGTGAGAACAAAAATCGTGTAAATAATGCACTCACACATCTAAACAACATTATTAAAAAATATTGATTATTTGAACTGTGCCAATTCACACTAAAACAATTTTATTTTCTCACGGAAAAAAAATCTCAGTTGATGTAAGCTACACCTTTTGATCGGTGGGCTTATATTGATCGTATTTTAACCCCAACTTCAACATCAGTCTGGTAGAAATAGAAACCTTTTTATACAGCCAGTAACAGCCAATTAGTAGCTCGATACGGTAATTTCTTTGAAGCGATTCGCGCACAATGTCCTTTTCTCCATTGAAGCCTTATTAACATCATCCCGGCTGTATCTTTTACAACCGAATTGTATGAAAAGGAATAATTAATAAGGTGTGATACGTTTCGATGGGCTAATTATCACCAAAGTGGAGGAATTGATGTTTAGTGTATGTTCTGAGGCGGGGAATTGAGTTCAATGCCTTTTCTTTATACGGTAGTTTTTTTTATGTCTATTGAATCGTCGTCGATGCAGCGAACAAACGATTTTCAGATTTTTTCAATGAATGGGATTTTTACGTACCTTTTTACGAGATTTTTTTTCTCAAAGTATTTGGAACCTACTAAGATCGGTTTGTAGCTGAATGGTTTAAGGCGTCGGATTCGCACCCAGTTTCAATCCTTCATAAGGGAGAATGGAGAATTCAAACACGTCGTAACCCATTCAAAATTTCCCCTTTTCCCCACCTTCCTCTCCCCCTTCTCCTTCCCCTCCCTAATACCTTCAGCCTCACAATGTTCCCCAATTGGGAATGCCATAGTCTCACTGGCTCCAGACGGTTGGGAGCAGTTAGGGACTCTTGTGCGGTAGACATATAAAAAAAAAAAAAAATATGTTTTAAAAAATATCATAAGTAGAGCCTGGAATATTTAAAAAATATTTTTTTCAATGCGTACCGGTTTCATATTTTAAGTCATGCATCTGTCAGAAGTGACATTGTTTGCATTAGGGGTATTATTACTACGCACTTATTAACTATTGTTTCAGAGATATGGAAAGATTAAAACGATTTTAATTTCACATTCAACATTGGCCACTGATGGCCTCTTCAGCACCGCTGCATAGCCGGGAGAAACCCCAAACACGTGCCTAACATTTGCACACGGTTGAAATTTCCCGCACGAAAACGGGTCGGTTTGACGACTCAGTTGGAGAATGATTCGCCTGCTTTTGTGTTTTCTCCCTCCTTCAAAACGGGTCTTTTCAAGACTCCACTACTTTCCTTTCTTAAAAAGACACTCAAAACAGCATCCCAAAAGATGACATGCCCTCTAAATGAAACAGTTGAAATATTTTTGATATTAATTATTCTTTCACATTCCGAATGAAAATATGTGTTTTAGGTTTATTTTATTTAAATTATATTTATTATTATTATTATGAACTTTTGCAAGAATTTAATTTTTTTATTATTGTGACTGACGTTTCGGCGTTCAAAACCATTTTCAACTTTGCGTTTCAATTATCACTAGATTTTTCAACTAAATCAGTTTTTACAGAAAATATTACTAAGTTATTTTTAACATAATAAAAATATTAATTGGGTAGAGGTAAAAAAAAATTATAAATAATTCGCCTCAATGTGTTCTAACCACAGTTTGAAAATGGCTTATAGAACTTAATAATTAAAAATCGATTGATTTATTTTTATTTTTTATGTAGGTCTCGAATTAAACAAAATAACCATAAATAAAACAGATGTTACTCGAATATTAATATTATATAATCCTTTGCTTTAATATTTTAGTTTCCCCCGCAGCTTCCTACTATATTATTCTGTACCGTATTGGAGTTTGGTAGATGTAAGAAGTCTCCATCAGCCGTTGCAGTGAGGGCTGGTGCCGGGTATACCACGGTAAGGTGTCAACACATTTCAAGAACTACAAGCTTAACATTACTCACCAGTCTTCCTGCCTCATTATTGTGCAGATTGACTCTAGACTGTAGGTCCCCGGCCGTCTCCCTGGAGTCCAGGAACTGGCGGCTGAAGCTAAGGCCGTACTGCATGTTGTGCGAGCAGCCGCCCCACTTCCAGCGGTTGGAAGGCGGGCGGGCGGGCGCATCGCCCCCGGGTTCCGGCCCCCCGGGCTTGTAGCTGGAGGGGTCGCAGCCACAGGCGAGCAGCTGCCCCTGGGCGCAAGCTCGGGACACGGAGTGCGCCACCCCTGCCGAGGCCAGCGCGTACACGAAGGCGGACTCTCGGTAACCTGAAAATGTAAATAAATTCCAAAGGGTCAGTCGCACGGAGCAATTTCGTCGCTGCTATTTCGCTGTGAGTAAATCAATAAGTAGCTTTTAAACATAGCTGCGACTCGATTAGAACATGTTCAATGCTGATCGTGAGATACGCAGGAATTTTTCGGTTACGTGACCTATTTGCCGGTCATGTGACCCCTTCACTGCTACACGGCGATACTATCGTCGCGACCCTAATCGCTAGCGATCACTAGTCGCTAGTCTCTAGTGAGATATTTTGGATTGTTTAATCTGTTTTCCAACATGTAGAACATTTCACTTACTACAACCTACCCACAGTTCCAGTACCTCCGCGTGACTTTCTTCTAGAAGCTACAAAAGGTTGCGATTACTCGCTGCGATGACAAAATCGCCCAATGTGATCGAGGGTTTAGTAAAAATTTTAAAATGAAAGACATCAACATATTTTCGATGAAAACTCTCTAATGGGCAAAGCCGTGGATAATATAAAAACAAAGAGAGATATGGCATGGAAGCTTGCGGAAATTACGACCAAACTGCACGGACTATCAAAGCGCTGGAGCCAACGAACGTTATGCGTTTGGTGTGTAGGTCGAAAAATGGTTGATGCCTTATCTCTCTTTATCTATCTATGAGCAAAACTCTTTGCAGGGCCTGAATCTTTCTTCCAAATACGATAATTTTATCGAGGTCATTCACAATTTTTGTTTTTACAAGTTCTTATATTTTATATTTTGTTATTTTTATTCTCTATGGGTTTTTATACTTTATCCTTTTTACACTTAACGCTTTTTTATATGCATTGTATACATTTTCATACTTTTAATTGTTTCTCTATATTTGTTAAACTTTTTGTAAGTTTTTTGCTTCTTTTTTATTGTTGTATTTACACTTTTCATACCATTGTTTTAATGGCACATGTTGTGCCGTATATATAGAAAACAAGAATAAACTAATGACCCTGTACAAATTGTAAGTATGTACTACTGTTGATTTGGGTGAACATCTCTTTTCTGGAGCCTGAATACCTAGTTCTAGATACCTGAAAAACTCTTGGCACTATTCAAAAATATGTAATACGTTTGATAGATTCCTTTATTTTAACGAGCAGGTTGCTGTATATTGCTACTATTCAAGTCAAACTAGAATCATTGAGGCTTTATGCACCGGGAGACACCAAACGCTTGACCAACGTGAACATGAATATGTGTTGACTATATAACATCCACAGAAGTGCCTAGATCATAGGTTTCTAAACATTAATTAATTCTTAAAGTTCTTTTAATTTTCCATGGACCCCCCCCACCCCCTCAGCTCATCTGTCCAAAATTTTGGTACAATACTGAAGAAGTGGTATTTATTCACTGAGCGATACATTGCTGCTGGTATGAAAATTTTTAGAAACTTGCACATAAACGTGCCTGCGTGGAAGCGATTTGCTTTAAGTACGCAGTAGGTTTGTCGAGCTGTATTTACTACGGTGCTTTACTATGCGTGCAGTCTAAATGAACTCCGATCCGTGACCCCTCATTTATTTTTATCCCTGCCATAGACCCCCTGCAAATCTATATGAACCCCTAGGGGTCCGTACGGATCACTTTGGGAATCTATGGTCTAAATAATTAATATGTTTAGCGATAGCCTCCAGAACTTTTCTAAATATCTTGAATCTTTTTTTTTTTTTTACAGTAACTCCACACAGGAGACCAAGGAGGAAACAATTTCCCTCAAGGCCTATATCATCTTTGGGGATGCTGTGTGGAGGATCTTTTAGAGGATAGGAAGGAGTGAACTTGGGTCTTGAAGAGACCCATGTTATAGGATGGAGGAAACACAGAGGCCGGCAGATCATTCCACAGCCGAGCTGTTGAACACAAGAACGAGTCGTAGAAGCGACCCGTTCTCATGTGACAAATGTCAACCGTGTGCAAATGTTGGGCGCGTTTGGCCCGACTATGCACCGGTGCCGAAGGGATCAATGACGCTAGTTCCTCGGAGCATCTTCCATTAAAATACCGGTAGAACAAGGACAGCATTCCCACCCGACGTCTGTGCTCCAAAGATTGCAACCCATTTGTTAAGATAGGCGAATCTATCAAACGGACCGCCCGTTTCTGCACAGAGTCAAGGTTTTTTTTCAGATATTTTGGGACTCCCGACCAGAGGTGGCTGCCAAATTCTACAATGGGGCGCACTTGCGATTTGTACAGGGTCAGCAGTTGTGTACTATTAAAGTATCTGCGGGCTCTGTACAATACGCCCAGCTTCTGAGAGGCTAACTTTACTCGGGTTTCGATGGAGACCCCATACCTGAGCTGATCACTTAAGGTTACACCAAGCATATCAATGGAGGGCTTGTTGGGAAGGTTGCTTCCATTAAAGGAGACTAGATTGTCATTTCGATCCTTGGAATCTCTTGGAATCGAGTATTTTTTCTCTTATCTTCTTCGGAAAGTCTTAAACATTGTTTTGTTTTCACTTGACCCACACTTTATTTTCTCTTGTATACATATTGTCGTACTTAGCCGTTATTAGACGGTTGGTATTTATTAATTGTTATTTCTTTTTAACTTTTATGTTAACTCTCCGTCTGTTGTGTACAAAAAAATATAGTTAGACGGTGTATACTGTTCCATTGTTCTGCACATGGATCTCTTCAACATCTACATCATTCCTTTCATTGTGAAATGTAATCTCTGCAGATCATCCTAAAAGATGACATAAACGAGTGAAACCCCAGGGCCTCTTGTGTGAAGTTAAATTATAACATATTAATCTACGCACCTCATCTCTTACAAGTACCAATTGAAAAGAATCGTAGATCCTCGTTTCAACAACATGATTTTAATACAATCTGGTAATTTTTTTATGCTAGGCAATAAAGTTTTCGCGATCATTTTATCACTATTCCGTTTCATTTATCGAACCGTTTCTCATTATCTAAAAAAAACAGACATCAAATAATAATTTTTGACAACATTGGACCAAGCTGATTTTAATTCAGTATAGGGTTTATATTTGTATGAAGATTTCTACCCTTTGTTCGTATGATAAAAAATCGAAATTTTAGTGATATTGACTCCTTTAAGATTCAGTATAATCACTCAAAGTCGGCCACGCTGCTTCACAATCGTCTGGGAAAACGTTGTTAGTAAACGTTGATGTTTATTGTCAGACATTTTGTTCCTTAGCATCTGACAGACAACTTTTTGTAGTAGCCAGCAATCGATCAACGGATGACAAATTGAACTGCTTCATCATAACATAGAGATGTGATTTTATTCATATTGTGGCGAGCCACCAGTTAGGATTCGACGAGCTCTTGTAGTCAAGTGATGGAATGACTAAGATGACTAATGATTGATTAAATATATAAAATTGATGCACGTTCCACATTATTTTTATAAAAATTATTACGTTCGTCTCGAAGACTTTTTCTAAGATTCTGGCACACTTATTACAAATCGAAGTCAGGTTTTGACTTGTTTTACAAGAAATGTTTTTGTTCTATGCATGTATCTAATCGGAATGCAATTATGAATCTACCGCAAAATTTCCACCCACAATTGGAAAATGTTACACAGTGGAATAAATGCGATGTCAGAAGGAGACAAAGAAAAATCAGGCGAAATGAATCTGAATCAGCAAAAACTCTCGAACAATGAACTCTGGCTTCATGATATTTGTACAGTACGATCTGCCCGGATATTCTACGAAGTCGCATAGACAATTCTATTGTGAATTATGGAACTTTGAAATATCCATTTCTCGGTGAAAATTAAACGATTCGTCATTTCGCTTGTGCCATATTTTTCATTTGATCAATATTAAAAAAAGATTTCGAATAAATTATGTTGATCGAATCCGGGTAGTAACTGCTAGTATAATAACTAGAAATAGAAATTTTATGAGTACTCACGTATCACTCACTGCACACAATTTGCAGGCTGTCACACGAGGAACTTATGTACGAAAGAACGATCAATAATTTTAAAAATTCATGGTTTTAATGTATCCACAATAACACTAATGAGGTCGCTGACTGCAAAGTTCATGTCAAGCTGTTCCTTTCCTGTAGTGTGCACACGAAATATTTTATTTATTTGATTGATATGCTCCTGAAAGGCTTTATCTGCGCTTAGGTTAACAAATGCTTGCTGAAAAGTTGATCTTTCTCATAAGCATATTGCAAAATTCGGAGACAAAGCGTTAAACGTGTTGGGTAAACAATCTTAGAATGACATGTTATTGGCAATGAAGGCTTTACAATACAATTATATAAGAACTGCAATATACAATATAAAAGCTGTGCAAAACGCTCCTGACATGCATTGTTCAATAAGAATAATGCAGTGTTATGGTAACCAAGAATACTTGATATGTTTTTAATTTTTTTTTTTTTTTAATATCTTGTTGATGCTTATAAACCTCGTTGTAATATATTTTAATTCATTGAAGATAATATTAGAAACATGAAACTGAAAAGACATAGAAAAGAAAAAGATAACGATAGCAGTTGGGACTCAAACCTAGGACCTGATGGATATTTGGCGGATTTTCTTTTCTGTGTCTTTTCGGTTTCATGTTTCATTCTGAGAGTTGTTAATATTCTCTTAAAAAAATGATTAAATCTTAAATTAATTGATACTACTCGATTGCGTTTTGAAGTTATCGTAAATAATCTAGCGATTGTTCAAGTGGTATTTAATACACGTTTTAAAAAAGCAAGTGACTTACGATCAATCAAACGGTTAAGTGGCCCTGTCAGTCGGATCAATTATTCGATACCAGGGGAGCAGAGGACTCGAGGAGGTAAACACAATAGACGGTACAAAACATACTAAACTTGTCGCGTGCAGTTCAGGTGACAGGCAACATCATCAATCACTTCGGACGTAGGCTAACAGGATACCAGACAAAAAAGCCTGCCGTGCGATACGCGATCAAAATTATTAAACGTTTGTCAGAAGTAATGGGCAGTTGTACCGTTTAAAATAACATTAATTTTAGTAAAAAAAAAATACTGCTATAAAAAAGTAATTGTCATCGTCTAACAAGATTAATATGGAGATTTTTGAGGGACCTATATTGTGAGGTTAATTAAAATAATATCTGAACAGAAAATCTATCGAGAAGTTTCTCGGTTCTTGCAATATCTCTTTTTATTGAGTTGTTTTTCGGTAAAAATGTTAATAGTTATGGTTGAAACATGTATTATTTTTTTGTTATTTCATTATTTTAATTGTGTACATAAAACTTATGGTACTAAAATTTTGAAATGATAATATGAAGATATTATTTATGTTTAGGAATGTCTTAATTTCGTTTGCAAATGTGGTTAAAAATGTGTATTTTAATAAAGATTTGTTTTTTATGAAGGGAGTCGGTAAAACTTTCATAGAAATATACATTGAAATAATATATACATAGTGGTAATATAGTAGTCGATTCGATCGAACCGTAAGTAATTTTTTTTTTAATTAGACTCCGTCGAATCAGTTATTAGAAACATTTGGGTGAAAGCGTTCTTTAATAAATTGACGAGAAATAATTATTGCGTCTACTTCAAAACGCTTGCTTTGATCCTCGACCCGAGAAGTCAAATCGGTTATTGGATTATAAGAACGATACAACTGCATAATAAGATTTATAGGGTTATGTTTAAATCTAATCAAAGAGCATTGACTATTACTATCAAAGATGGGAGGTAAATACTTTGGGATTTCACTCATCTTTCTACTGTTTGCAACTCTGCATAACACACGTGTATAATATCTGTATAGCAGTAATAGGAAAGCAGAAGATAATGACATCACATCGTGATGTAGGTACTCGAAACTGAAAGCTGTGTTTGCATCAACAGTATAACTTGTTGATTATTTTTCGGGTAAGCGAAATATTAGAAAGTACAAGAAAGAAAGCTTTCACAATAAACAGTGAAGTTACTCGTCGGGAAGTTGATCTCACGACGGGTTGTTAAATAGTTGGTACCAAGGGAGCAGGGAGCAGACAGTTGCGGAGGCTGCAGTGAGGCAGTGTGGCGGCAAGGCGGCAAGGCGGCAAGGCGGTAAGTAGCGCCGCTCCGTGTATTCAGACACCTAGCACCATCCATCAAGCAGCTGACATATTGTAATCGCTTGTCAGATGCGAAACAATCCGCCCGATTTCCCGCGTTCCTTCGCGACTCCGTTCGCCGTACGATGCGTCCGATTCACGGCCGTATTTATTAGGCCACTTGTCGAGCTCGGAGTGTCGCCAGAGGGCCCTGCTCCAGGGGTTTCCATTATTCATTGAAATGTTGGAATACGGACTAAATCTCTATACATGACTCCAGCGGATGCGGCGTTGCGAGCAAACTCTGTATTATCTGTATTAGACTTGAAAATCGTGGGGTATCTAAAAAAGCAAGGATCACACTTCGATAGTGAGAATTTGAGTGGCACACTAAGATTATGCTCGTGTCTTTTCCGCCATTCTTTTTAAACCTGTTCTACACTCTTTCATTCCGCTAGACTTTTCGTGGTGGAAGGTAGCCGGAGCAATACCTCTTTACTCTCATATCGTTCGGTTATTTTATAGTGCCCCAACCCAATACCAACCCCCAAGCACCAGCTTGTACAAAAACAGACTTGGGAGAAAGTGCCTATCAACTACACTCGCTTTGGATGTCTAACGTAGTATTGTCGCTAGTATAGAATATACATTACGTAAGGAATACCGCAGCTCTACTTGAACCTCTTCCTCTTTGTCATGAACTATGTAGTAACAGAAAGAGATGTTACAGTGGAGTGTTCAGCCACAGGTTCATATTTGATGGTCTTTCATGCAGAAATCTAATAGGTTCTTCAGTTTTTCCTTGAGCACACCTCGAGTAGCTCTCAGCTCGCAATGCAGAGACGCAGAGAGGCTGCGGTGATCGGTGATCCCGCGGCGAGCAGATCTTGCGCCGAGTGCAGTGCGCAGTGCGCAGTGCGCAGCCCGTAGCCTTGCCCGGCCCGCGACAGCTGAGAGATTTATGTCCCCCCGCTTGATACACTATAAAGCACGGGGCCCCACTGAGCCATATAAAGCGCCACGCATGTCCACGAAATGTTTATTGTTGCCTCGGCTGCCTTATATGCCCCGCGACATTTTGTACGTGAGTGTACTTAATTTACGGACGCGAATGTTGTTAAGCGACAGTCGAGTCTCTCAGCCAGCTAAGTTAAATTCGTTCATCTTTCTCGGAAAGCTCTCGCAGACCGGCGAGTCCGCAATGCGCGGCTAGCCAACGGTATGTATCAACGGATAAAGATGCATAAAAGACGCAACAACCTTATTATTAACAAATGGATGAAAGCCATTCAATCAAAGATTGCATCTGTGGACTTCATAAAATACTATAGAATACAATAGACTATACCTAGGTACTTTATGAAAGATTGTAAAGATATACCATAAATGCTCAGAAGTTTGTTTAGAGAAAGGATTATGTTATTATCAGTGTATGATGAATTCAGATGGAAGGAAATCGCGGGAATTATGTAATACGTCAATAGATTTGTTTTGCATATCTACATCCCCCACATTACTTCATATTATGTATGAATAATGTCGTTTCAATAGAGTTTTTTTATAGAGTAATACACGCCTTGGATCTAGGCCCCAGGGCCACTGGTTAAAACCTGATACAGTGCTAAGTAATTTGTATTGCATTAAACTGATAATGTAATTTTCCGTTGTTAAATTCAGTACCATTATAACATTTCAAATCGAAATTTACAAAATATTATCTTTGTACTTCTCCCATTTCTGCTAGCTTCAGAAATTTCAATTAGAGTGTCAGAGCAGTGGGGTTCTTGGAGGTTATTTAATATAAACAGTGCAAACGCAAATAGCCTTCTCGTATATTACAATAAATTCTCACACGTTAGTGATAGGTCGTTTGCAATTCAGTGAATAAGGTGAGCATGCTATTATATGAGTAGAGTAGATTCAATAAAAGATACCCTCGCAGTAAAATAAATTATGTAATTTCTATTGTTATAAGCTCGCAGAGATATATGTACCTCCAGAAAATTTTTTAAAGCTTGCATTTTTCCACTGCAAGTTGAAACACGCTGTGGAAAACTATAATCTGTTGTAACTGAATTCTTGAAACATTATCTACTGAAAAATTTCACTGGCTTATACCAAGTACCCTTGAGTTGATATTTCACTGAATTGGCGATAATGAAAAAATAATATTTTAACTGATTCCGGGGTACCGATTATTGTGAAGAAATAATTCTAGATATATAAACTAATATTTAATAAATAATTATCAACGTTCATTTTTGGAATAACTTATTGAAGTTTATAAACCTCATTGTAATATATTTTTTATCGTTGAGTATAATATTAACAACTCTCAAAATGAAACATGAAACCGAAAAGACACAGAAAAGAAAAAGATAGCGGTAGAAACTGGGACTCGAACCCAGCATCTCATGGTCTATCCGGGACCTGCGTTCTAATCCAATGAGCTACTGCTTCCCCGTTCCGTTATTTTCATCGATATCATACTTCAAATTCTAAGAACTGTCAATATCATCCTCAATTAATTCTCATACCGGATTTAATTCAAATGACATTTTCTACTGAATTTTTCTCATTGACTTATACCAAGCACCGTTGAGGTGATATTTCACCGAAGTAGCATTATCGGAAAAATAATATTTATTGTGACATAAAAACAATTTCACAAATTTATGGAGTACATTTTGATCAGAGATTAGTGGCAGTTGTTTTCTTCTTTTCAGCCTTTATGGATGGCACGCCACTGGTTGTCATGGACTTATACCTTTCACATTACTGAAAGAAGGAAGGAAGAATTCTTTTAAAAAAAGTTATAAAAACATTCTCAGGTGATGTAAAACCAACCATTATTTGAATTCCTCTAACTTCCATTATTATAAGCGGAAAATGTTACTTGCACAATTGAAGTACTTGGCTAACAGAGTATTAAACCAGTGACATCTGGGTGAGAGGAAACCTGATGCTTAGAATCACTTAACTTCTAACAGGTAAAACCAGAGTTTGTAAAAAAGCAAAAAGTAATTTCGCCTTTGATATGGCGCAAGTGAGTAATATAAAAGGAAGACTTATTGTATTTTTAAGCCTAAAGTAGCGAGACATTATCATTATTAGAGAACTATGATTTGTTTATTTCTATGACAAGAAGAATTACATTCTTGAGGCCATAATATGAAGAAGCTGATTGATGGAACATTTTCATATTTGTTGAGGTATCTCCGCTGTAGGTAGCACCCTTCGGAGAATAACTCCGCGCGTCGATCGAAGGCCGATTAATTCGATAACCTAACAATTTCTCAATTGACAAATTCATAATTTACAATTCGAAATGTCGACGGTAATTTATCGATCTCGTCCAATTTGATAGATTGCTGGTCGATTTGATCGATTGAGGGTCGACTCCGGGCAGCTCCTAAACGGTCGAGTCTAGCAAAAAGCTCAATATTGGTAGGATTCGATCATTCGGCCGCAGTACCGAATCTTCGATCATGCGTCGATTACAAATTCATCGATTTCATGTCCAATAAGGGAACGCCATCTCGCGGGAGACAACACGTTTTGGTTTGGTGTCAAAAATTACTTGTGGCAGCTATCAATATGATTAATAAATATTTTCTTTTTTTTATGTCTTGATTTATGTGAACAACCAGCAGAGTATTCGTGATTTATAAATGACAACTTTTACTATCCTCAATTTTTCTTCATCCTTGTAAATATTTTACTTACCCCAAAAGGGGGTATTTCTCACTGTGCAAACTGTTGAGTAACTGCTTATCGAGTAACTTTTAATCAGGATTTACAGAATACATGACTGTAAAAACAGATACTAACTTGACGGGTAGCGGTACGCAGCATAGGTGAAACGGATAATATACGCTTGACAAGTAGCGCTAATCGACAGTTTATTCAAAGGTGGTGAAATAATCTACTACGTTTTTATACTACTAGTATACCCGAGAATGTAAATATTATACTACAATATTATTATTACATTATGTAAACAACTCATCTATCAGTTGGCAAATAAAAAGAGGCGTGTAACAAAGAGAAGGCGTGTAGTCTTAAAATGGTTTGACTCATATTTGAAAAGTCACAAGAAGAAAGTTCAAATTTCGCATACTGACGAAAAAATGCTGCAAAATATAAGAAAGGTGTACCACAAGGAAGCATTATTTGGCCTCTCCTCTTTCTTATTTACATAAACGAATTTCCTACTTCTTACAATTGCTGGGACAGAATGTTAAATATTTGCTGAGTGTGCAACTTTATTATTTGAGAGTACTGGATTTGTTAACAACTTTAATAAGCACGTTAAATAGACCTATCAATCAATATCAAAATGGTTGTTGTGGCAAAATCTAACACTCAACACAAATAAAAAAAGGAATTTTCAAATTTGGTCCAGTACAAAGCTACAGCCATAAATATAAATGTAAACTTTAGTAATAATGATGATATCGAGCCTTTCTCCTTGCCCCTTTTGAGAATACAATTAGATCCAAACATGAACTGGATAGAAGATGTATCCAAAATAGTAGCGAAAATTGGTAGCTTCTCTTTTGTACAGACACACTTAGAAAAATCATGAATATAGATTCACTAATCTCTACATATTATGGATACGTCCATTCAATGATTTAGTACGGAATAGTGTTTTAGAGAAATTCGGTAAACGCCAAATATGTTTTTATTATCGAAAGGGGATGCTTAAGAAAAATCCCTCGTTAAAAAAAGAAATTTCTGAGGATCACTCATATGTATATAATGGTGTTATGCCTATAAGTACGGTCATCTGCATACAGGTTTCTACTAAACCCCTCAACAAATAAACACGTGACAAGATTTCCAGAACACCTACTAATACTACAAGCCAACAAATCAATATTTCAAAAGGACCTTACTATATGGCAATTAAAGTATATAAAAACCTTCCACGTAACATCAAACACATAACCGATCTACTTATTTTTAAATCATCACCCCTCTGAACAAATGTCATTACACCTTGAACGAATACTTGAACACACTAACAGATTAAACCTCTCCATATTTTATATTCATAAATGTATATATATATATATATATATTTTTATAGGAATACCGCACAAGAGTCCCAACTGCTCCCAACCGTCTGGAGCCAGTGAGATTATGGCATTCCCAATTGGGGAATGTTGTGAGGCTGAAGGTATTTGGGAGGGGAAAGAGAAGGGGAAGCGGTAGAGGAAGGTGGGGAAATACCTGGCTATTCAGATCTGGCCACCAAACACGGCTAAAAGCCATTTCAAGCAACGTTTCAATTCCGAATGGTGGTCTTCCACCAGGGCGATACTGAGAGTATCTTCCACTCTGGAACGTGCGTAAATATACTATATATTATTTTTAAATGAATTTATTGTGAAACAGCACAAATCAATTAAATAAAATTTACTTGCGCACGCCGGGATTTGAACCAGCGACCTTCGGATTCATAGTCGAGAGCCTTACCCCTCGACCATGGAGGCCGTCATATATACAACAGACGTACATTTTATTAACATTTTTGTTTATATAAATAATATATGTATTGTTTCGGTTAATTGTAAGAAACAGGATGTACCCATAGGCTCCACCTTTTGTACTTTATACTTTTTTGTACAATAAAGATTTTTTCAATTTGAATTATTAATTTCGGTCGTTAGAGCTGTATGTGGAGGTTTGAAGGGTTCTCTCAACACTCAATCGACGAGAGATTATGACGATACGGATTATTTTTCCTCGGAGAAATGATATTATGACTAATGAAAATAAAACCACGAGAATTTTATTAGGACCGACCGGTTTCGCTTATCACAAGCATCATCAGGGTACAAAATTAAACTGAACAAAGTTATTGTTTTATTTTCATCAAATATGTCTAACCACAAAGTGACTGCTTTCTATAACAAAAAAGATATTATGATTGTTTTGTTATCTTTATTGCCACAACAATTATCCTAGTGAGATGGACCTAGAACACCCCACTAAAATTAAAACAAAGCACCAACATAAATTAAAAAAAGAACTTCAATGATCCTGAACTGTGGTCACACTACTACGAAGTGGACTTGATAATTTAACGCTATAATTGAATGCGTTATTTTTTTCGTCTTCTGTATGTGATACGGGTGGCAGATACTAAATTCCTCTTTACACGAATACTTTTTGCCTTCATTTGTGCCCGACTTACTTAAGTTTGCAGTTTTCAGTCCCGCCGAGGTTTTCCATAAGTAAAAATCACCATGCTACTAAGGAGAATGAATTACTTTGTTATTTCCATATATTTCCCACAAAAAAGTAGTTACATACTTTCACTAAGGCAGGCTAAGGGAGGCTAACAAATGAATTTGACATTTTAACAAGATTTATGTTCAATTCAAATACTGTTTAAACGTTTTTAAAAAGAAAGTTTATTTTTTATATATTCATTTGACTATCTGACGTTAGGTTGAAGTCTATCGTATACGAGTATATATTTTATAATAAAAGTTTAAAAAAATTATGTTCAATATCAATCATAATTTTTGGTGGAAGCCTGGGAGGTCACGATAACAGAACAAATTCATAATTTTTCGAATAGATTGAAGAATTTCATAATATTTTACATAATTTAATCTAGTTAATTAACGTAAACCAATTCACAAAGATATTAAATTATGTAATCATTGTAGAAAACAGTATTAACATAACCTAAATGAAACATGAAAATGGAAAAAAAAACGACAGAAAATAAAAAGATTTCAGTCGCATCTGGGACTCGAACCCAGGACCTCTACCTATCCGCTTAACCAACATAGCTAATGAGATCAGTTCAATTTATGTCATTTTCATCGATATCATATATCAAATTCAAGATTTGTCAATATTGTTCTCCATTTTTTATCCCATATTATTGGCGGCTAACTTAAATAATTAATAATTAAAAATTGAATATTTAATTATGATTTTCAAAAAAATATTCGTAAATTACGAGAATCGCAGTAGATGACAATGTATTTTCTAGTGAATACTTTTTATCAGGTTCGCGAAAAACTGACTGATTTTTTATAATTTAAATATGTACATGTAAATAAACATATGGGTGATTTAAAATATACTGAATGAGTTAAGTTTACTTTAATTTACATTAAGTACCAGTGGGGTGCGTTGCTCTATGACCCAAGATGGGCAACGTGTAGTTTGTGAAAACAAAATCAATTGATAAAACGATAGAAAATGGAATAGTATAATCACGTTTATGAGATTAATTCTAGATAATAGTTAATAATTTTCTTCATTCAAAGATTTGTTGTTTTATTTTTCCCTCACATGTTAGCCTTTAACCTAGCAGTATTGTTGGTAACTAAAAACACTGTAAATTTATGAAAATGGTATAACTTTTAGTAGAGGGATAACATTTTATAATCGTGCAAAAATTACAGATTTTAGTGAAAGCAGTATGGGGATACGTTATGTATCTCGAAAAAAAAATCAAATGTATTGCCATAAATCATGTCGCAACTAAAAATATAAATTTGATAAATACAAACAATTTAGAACGACGGTGACAAAAAAATATACCCAAATTTATGGAAAAAAAAATTAATCAAAGACCTTTGGTAGCTTTTCCTTTTTATGATTTATTTTTATTAGGGTAGGCACAGCTTTTCAGCCTTCATGGACTGCACGCCACTGCTAAGTACTTTCGAAAATGTTTTTTTTTTTTAAATGCAGGATTTTTTTTTATTTAACATCGTTTTGATAGATTGTACAAGTATGGTACACATTGTCCGTGTATTTTGAATTAAAACTTTTAACTAAATAACTAACTAACTAACCATCACGCCGTTTCCTCGCAAGGGTAGGCAGAGAGGACGGACCGCCAAAAAACTCGATCTTGTCATACACTTCTTGCTTCATTCACATTCATACATTGTCTCATACATTCTCTTCTATTATTCCGACTTCAGACATGGCCCGACTCAAGTATTTGATTCACTCGATCGTGTCATGTCTTCCTCGGGCGTCCCCGGCTTCTTATTCCATTCAAATTCGCGTCATACATTCTTCTTACACTCCTTTCTTCGTTCATTCGCTCCGCATGCCCAAACCATTTAAGCGTCCCTTTCTTAATCTTACTCAATACGCTTACATCAGCCTTGCATTCTTTACGAATTTCAATATTTTTCACACGATCATACATGGTTTTACCACACATTCGTCTCAAAGATCTCATTTCTACGGCATTCAGTTTACTTAAAACTCTTTAAAACTTTAAAACTCTTTAAACAGAATAATAACTTTTTGTGGGGAAGATAGCCTACTATTTGAAAAGAAGGATTTGAAAACATTAGTAAAGATTAAACGAGATCTTTTACACGTGCTTTCTGATTTTTTACATATATGGTTATGTTACCAATGACATAACATGCTTATAGATACGTCATTGTCTAACAAGATGACATAAAACATGGCACCAGTAACAAAGACTCGTACGTTTACTGTAAATTTTTAATTCAAACATCCTTTTTGTATGACAAAGACGGACATTTAAAAGATATGTCTGTTGAACGCGATGGATGTGCGTCCGTACGTCATCGCTTTCGTAATTCAAAGATGGGTAAAATACTACGGGTGTGAATGAGATGACACTACGCCTACTCGCTTACACTACGATAAGACCTACTAAGAAAGGACCTACTGATAGAAGATTGTCTTTCTTGTACTCGTGTGTTGCTACGTTCGCTATCTCTCTTTCTCCGATGACGTTTAATTAATGTTTTCGGGAAACGGAGAAATAATATGTATTTCCATTGTTCCACTGTGTGTTGTTTATCAAGTGTTCGTAATTTTATTGATTGTTTTCAGATTACAATTATTGTATTATGTATAGTATTAAATAATTTGCGTGTATTTACGAATCGAATGTTACCGGTGTTTATCGTGTTTGTTTTATTGGTATTTTGCGTGTAATAGAAATACTTTTTTATAATTCTTTGTGTAATTTTATTTAAGGTAGCCGACGTTCTCAAGTGATACATAACAATTTAAAATTGGTTTAATATTAAATCAAAGTACGGCAATAACCGTAAATCTTGCTTGCTACTTTTTTAGCTCTATAACGTGTCTATTGTTTGTAATCTCACTGTGTATTACGTGATTATTTTTTCCACCATTCCTCTCTATTTTGGTTTAAAATTAATTTAGCCAATAGGCTGATGCCTCATGCCGTTTGTAATATATGCAAAGAAAAGTAAAAGTGTTAAAATGTAAAGATTCAGCTGGTTAATTGATTTGGATGTCAAATGATTTAATAATCTTTCCATGAATTAACATTGACTCTCTGAATGAAAAAAATTATTTAAAACGACAAAACACGTGCTGCCATTACATACTAATAACTCAATATCACATTGCACACTTTGCAGTACAAACAAACCTCTTAATTATGAACAAATAATAGCGAGATCGTGATTCGCTTTTCATCCTAAATTCATTACGAGTATTCCGGACAGTTTTAATTAAATGCATTATACCCCGACGGGACTTGCATATTAATAGGGTCCGGCGAGAAGAAGCGCGCGAGAAACTTGGAGTCGATTTTTGATTCATTTTTGGGCGCCAGCTTTTTTGACGCATCACATTAAGCTTTCAATTAGAAGAGCTCATACATTATTCAATAATTAAAATCTAATGGGATCTTCATTATGGTGTCATTTTTGCAGTCTAATGTATTGATTTCAATAATTATACAATATAATTTCCTTGTGTGTGAGTGCGTGACGTTTTTAAAATTGGAATTGGTGATTGTGTTGTGATTTGTGAAAATTATCAATTTATCAAAAGAATCTTTTCAAATCCCCATAATCGATAAAGTACCTACTTATAGCACATTTTACAAGATGATTTTTATATTCTGAATTTAAACATTTTTTTACAAAATTTTTTCAAAAGTTACATTCCATAATTTTGCACGGGTAACAATGTAATTTAGTGCCTACCTATTCGCCAACTTTAACCTATGTGGTGTGTTGTGGTCATGAGTGTGCATTATTCATCAAGACTTTACTTAATTAATTAGCAGGTCATTTCACCGAAGGGGTTGTAGAAAGAATGGGTCGCCACACAACTGTATCTTGGCATAGTATCCTTGTTTCATTTACATTAATATATCGTCTCGTATATAATCTTCTCTAATTCTGACTCTTGACATGATCCGACTCAAGTATTTGATTCAGTTTTATCATATCTTCCTCGAGCATCCCAGACTCATATATTTATTTATTTAATACATTTGATACAAAAACATAATTATATGGAATTAAGGCAATAGTGTAGACATCAATAAATTATACATGCGTCTAGTATAAGCTGAAATGCAGGTGTGAATACATTATGTCCCAGTCAATAATAGTTTCTAACTAGGCAGTGGCTGTTAAGAAACTAATCATGCCGTGGAATGTTGTACAATTTTTTTTGTTCATTTCGTAAATATTGTTACAGTTTTTATAAGTTGGCATAAGATGTCAATTTATAAGTTGTTTCAATAAAAAAATAAAAACTTTTTCTTAATGTTGCTGGTACTCCTCTATTTATTCAACCCCTCTGAATGTTCAAGCGTCCTTTCTTATTATCATCCATAATCAGCCTTGCATTCTTTCTGGAATATCATATTCGTAATACGGTTTTAAATGATTTTACACACATCTCATTTCTATTGCATTCAGTCTTTCACTCTTATGGTGAATTATCATAACTTGTATAATTTCTTACAAATGGGTATTCATAACTTGTATAATTTCTTTAAACGATTGGTATTCACTTTGTGGCGATGAAATATATTCATATATTGCCGATGAAGAAAGCATCGCTTTCGAAACGTGTAGATATCTATGTATATTTATAACGTGGTGAATGTAAAGTATATTTTTAAATTCATTTATATCATAACTTGAACATATCTACATGGACATAACTTAAGAACCGTCATCCTGAGAAACTAGCCAAAATAAATGGAATAAACCACTGGTTACCAATAATATATGCAGTATGTATCTCATACCATTCCATCCTTGCAACAATGAGTAAAACATCTCACAAGAAGACGGCTCAGTGAGGAGGCTTACTCTCGAGTTCTCAGCACGCTTGTCCCTCGCAGCTGGGGGTCTATAAAACTCTCATCAATTTCAGGGTTAGCGATGTACGTTATAATAAAACTATAATGAACGGCTCTAGGAGCGATTTATTATGAAAATCCTTGTCGATATCGCGGTACAAATTAATGTAATGACCCTCTGACTTGTGATGAGATTGTTTGCAGTCCGAGTACAGATGTTTATTGGCCTATTACTAGAAAGTTTTTTTAGACGAGGTGCTTATTAAATTAAATTGTACATTTTCAAATACGCAATGTTGTCAAAGATCTTTGTGGAATTTATCAACTTAATGGTTTCGAAATGTTTTAATTGACTTACAAAATATACTTGTTCTATGTCAATGATCACGAGGGTTACCTCGAACATAAATATTTATTTATTTCATATATTGGTGTCCCTGCTATTTTATTCCGAACTGCGATGTCTGTGAAATATAAGGATTTTTAATTAGCACTCTCTACTTTGCTGTCGGATCTCGTGGTGTTTATAAGTTTACATAAATTAATCAATAAAAAATAAAAAAAATATTTAATTACTCTGAAAAGCATGTCTCATCAGCACGAGAAATTAATTAAGGGGACATTATTTATTGATTCGAAATAATGATAATCTTATAACGCATTATGATAAAAATTGTGTTTTTATAGAGAATTATTTTTATTTCATATTATTAAATCAAGAAATATGACCTGTATATGTAATGTAAATTAAAAAAAAATACATGATCATACTTTTTCTCTTTATAAACATTATGATTATCGTATTGCGTAGTACTGTTAACATTATTTAGAATTAATAGAAATTCCCTCTCCATGTCCTTCTGCTTCTGTCCTTTTTTAAACTCGAGAGCCGAATTAACAGCATTGAAATTCCTCAGTAATAAACTTCCACCATACAAATGCATACAAGCAATTAATGGACACACATATTTTATTTATTGTAATTAAAAAAAGACTGCTTAAATTTCGATAAAAATACCCTATTATCATAGTAAAGTTGTTTACCATACTGATCGACTTGAACAGAAGGAAACTAACAAGTAGGTACTTGCAATATTGTATTTTATTATCGTGCATAAATAAGCAAGGTAGGTTCGATTATGTTTTTACGCGAGTGTTTATGGAACATGTTACCTGTTTTATGGCGTCCACTAACTTGATTCCCTGTCATCTTTAATTCCCATGTTGAAATGTCAATCTCTTCAATAGGAAATCGAGTTCATGGCAAAAAGCTTTAATCATTGTATTATTAGTGAAACATGCGCTGGAAACAAGTATTGTTTTAATTTATTGATATATACCAAGAAAACAGCGGCGTTTGTATTATATGATGCGACTTTCCTCCTAGTTGGCTTTCTACCGAGAAATAATACAAGTGACAAGTGGGCTCCCGTAACTGTCGGCTGTCTGGGATGAGGTTTTATATGGAAATCGGTAATTTATGAAGAAGTCGTGTTTATTCAACAGCGAGCGAGTGCTACGATATGTGAGCAGATATCTTACCGTAATGACTACAGGTTCACCGTATATATATATTTTGTAAATTTTCTTGATTTATTTTTTAATTGCTTGTTATATTTTGTGTGATGCCGCTCAGCAGATCCAATTGCCCAGAGTCAGTGGTATAAGGCAATCCGTTTTCGGGAACAAAAAAAACATTCCATGTCTTGATAAATGTGGAGGAGAAGAATAAGCAGGTGAAGAGGATGGTTGGATGTACCGAATAAACAGTATATTCTGAATGGTAATCTCCTACCAAGAAGAGAATGAAGTCAACATTTTCTCTGACACCGCTTCCAGGGTTCAAATGTTACTTTACGATCAGTACCCAAAAATACGCACTTTTACGGTCGCTAACTCAAGAAATGCTACGAGTACTTTATCTGTAAATTCTATACGGGTAATTAGAAAAATGTATAAGATTTCAAAAGACAATAATCCTAAAACTGTAATCTTTTAAATTTTATATGAAATACGTACTGGAAGTTTAGGTACAACGTTCAAAATTGTTCACTGGTTTTAAAACTGCACATATTTTCAGACATTTTGGGATGTAAGGAAAATTAAGTATTTATAAGTATATAAAAATAATTTTTTTACTTCAATGCAAATAAATCCACGTGAATTAAGAAAATGTGTATTTAAGCACTTCAGGTTTTACACCCGCTATCATACTGACATGGAAAGCATCAAAGTTCAATCTAATTTTTGGTTCTTAATTATGGAAGAAATGATATTTTTCGTTATTTTTATTCGAATGGTAGTTGTTTATATGTGTTTTATCTCTTTCATCGAGATACCATGGAGATGCTGCGCAGTTTCACATGGGAGAAGTTGAATAATCTTATTGTTTGAAAAGTTTATCTCAGAATTTCCGAGATGCCTTCACATCTTCAACTTAAATACTGTAGTACCTAATCGCACGTCGCCATAAAGTTCGCGCTTTCTTGTCGAGAATCTGCGCCACACAGCAGAACTTGCTCGACTACTCGTTTTTGTTTCATACCCTCCCCTTTGATCTCTCACACTAAGACAATACGTGATGTGTATACTTGCAGGGAAATTAAAATCTCTTTAGAGTATAAGAAATCGACACGTAGACAAATAGATCACAAGAGAATAGTTTGATTCGTTAATATTTTTTCATGACAATATAATCATTGGACAAGACAAGATTGGAGCTATGAAAAGTAGTTTTGGTTGTAAAAATACCGACCTGTAGTGAAATAGTTAAAATCGGATGAAAATTAACGGCTACGGTTGATAATATAATAGATATTAGTTATTTATTATTACAATAACTAATATCTATGACGTTAAAAGTACTTTTCTTCTTAATCATTGAAGATAATATTAACAACTCTACAATGAAACATGAAACAGAAACGAAAGAGGATCGGTAGCGGCTGGGACTTGAACCCAGGACCTCATGATCTAATCCACTGTGTTACGGCTATCCGTCCCGTTATCCTTATCGGTATCATACTTCGATTTGTAAGAACTCTCAATATCGTCCTCAATTAATTAATTCCCACACACTTTTTGGCTGCTACCTCTTCACCAGAACTAGAAGATTCCACCCGAATTTATTTGCAATAATTGGATAGTGTCTCGGATATACCTATCCGATTTTTATTTATATGGGACATTCGTTGACTTTTTTTACAATTCTTGGATTAATATAACATTTTTAATTAAAAGGAACGGCTGTGTGGTCTGTTACATAAAAAAACTTAATTTTGGATTTGAGGCCAATACTCACGTAAACCTAATGATTTTTTTTTTTAAATCAAAAAGTTACGGATTAGAAGAAATTTATTTATTTTTGTTTTACATTATGAAATATAGGCCATTAAAGGAATCGATTTTTCGCGACTTTACCTTTAACAATTATTTGGAGGCTAACGGTGATTTAAAAAAAAGTTTTACCCTGTCTGCTTTGAAAACACAATGAAGATTTTATTTTTTTTAATTATTAAAATAAGCATTATGGTGGACTTTAAATTAAATTAAAAACGAGCGGTGTAAGTTGGAACACAAATTTGCCGTATATATTTTAAAATATCGACCCGAAAAAAGTTTTTTTTTAAATATTTTATTTTAATATTTTTATTTACGTAATTGTATTTACATAGCAAATGTGATCATTTAAAAAAAAAAAAAACAATAAACCCGCAAATATTTTTCTAAGCTGCCTCTAAAATTATGAAAATAATTTTTTTTCATGGCCTATACTTCATAATTAAAAACACAAATAAATTAAGTACTCCTCATCCGTACTAGATTTACTAAACCTTCAATTAAAAAAAAATATATATCGTTCAGTTTGGATAAGTATGTTGGCTTCAAATTAAAAATTAATTTATGTATGAAACAGGCAGCGCTGCCGTTCTTTTTAATTGAGGGTGATATTGACAGTTCTTAGAAATCGAAGTATGATACCGATGAGGATGACGGGACGGATTGGGGTAGTCGTAGCTCAGTGGATTAAAGTGCAAGGTCTCGTATAGACCATGAGCTCCTGGGCTCAAATACCCAGCTGCTACCGTTACCTTTTTCTTTTCTATGTCTTTTCGGTTTGATGTTTCCTTTTAGAGTTGTTAATTGCAAGTATTTTCAATGATTATAAATATATTACAATGAGGTTTATAAGCGTCAATAAGTTATTCCAAAAAAATTAATAGTTTTCTTCGCTCGAGCTTTCTTCGTGAACGGCACATAATACCAACGCGCGGATAGAAACAAAACCCGATTTTAATAATGTATCTATCGGTACATCGATAGTTTTTTTTTCAAGTGAAAAGCCGTAGTCTCTAAAAGAAATATTGAATTTTATCGCCACAAAAAAAGGTTGGGAATGTCATCTAGGTGATTCGAGAAATAATGCCACGTATTGCCAATCATCATTGTGCCATAGAAGTTTACCTTTCAGGGCTGTGCCGTGAATTGTCCATTGACAAAAGACGGTCAAACAATGGCCGTCGATAATCAGGCATGAAGACACCCCTGGAACACGGCGTGCCCAATTCACACCTTTACGTGTTGACATCTTGTAATTTAAAGTTTCTGGGGTGAAAAATCTATATTAAAACAACTATAGGGTGGATACAAACACCAATGTTACATAATTTATTTTTATTTTTATAAAACTAATATTGGTTTTGTTTCATTCAGCTACAAAAAAAAAACAGGTGCTAATCTACCATTATCCATATTTCAAAATTGGTTAAGTCTAGTTAGACTTGAAATATTTAACATCACCTTTAGGTTATTTTTTTTTCTTTATTTTATTTTTGTTTATTTGTATTTTTAATTTTTTAAATATCTAATGTACTGCTTAAACCAATTTACCACAACCCTTTGCTAGGGGTAATACAATATTTTTTCTTACTAATATGTATTTTTATTTTAATGCCTCTTTCTAACCATATATTTTTTTATATTTTTATTCGCCCTTTAAGTTTCTGATGATGTAAAATATTACAACTAACAGATCAATAACCCATAGAAAATAATTCCTTTCAATAGTGTATGCATGTGCTGTGAAAATTGAACCTGAAACGAATTAAGGTTTAATGTATACACTACTACGGGCACTATGCTACAGTAAAAAATCATCCATAAATATTTCAACCGTAAACACAACCGTAAATAATTATTCATTAATGTTGAATATGTCTTTATGTGATTGTGACTCATACCTAGGGATCTGAAAATTTAGCGTCGTTTTTTACCATATTCGCTTTATTTTTTGTCAAAATTCACGTCATTTTTGGCGTATTCGCTTTATTTTCAGCAAAAACGATGATATATTGCGACAAGTGGGAGTATTTTGCAAGAGAAAAAAGTGGTGGATCGCCTTTTTTGAATGAATGATAGTTGGCGGCGTTTTCGATGTAAAGTTAAGTTCCTTTCTATTTTATGGCTATTCAAGCTTATAAAAATCATAGAAAATAAATTTTTGGAATACATAATCTTACCTTCTTGTTTAAAAAATACCACAAAATCGCATGAAAAATTCTCCGGAAATTACGAATTTCGCGTAAAAATTTGCGTTATCGCACACGTGATTTTTCATGCCTCATAATATGATAATGGAATGGTTTCTGAAAGTCAATTTTTTGTAATTTTAATATATATTTATCATCAACAAAGAAATTAAATATACCCTTACCCATTTAGTGATAATTCACCTACAATTATTTTTTAAGTGGAGCTAGCTATCTGAACGCCCTTTTAAAGAAAACTTTGAAGATCTGAACGATATATTTATTTTTACTGGATTAATTAATTTACGTGAAATTATTTTTAACCACTGAGTATTTCACTCCATCACTGGATATTTACTGAATAACGATCGTAATGAGAGATGAGAAGGGAAGAAAGGGCACAGAGTCCCTTAGATCCAAAGCTGGTTGAGAGACAGGAATGTCACCTACAAATTAGTTCCATCGCTCATTCGTCGCGGGTACTTAGGCCCTGGAACCCTGCTGGAATTACTTCCTTACCCACATTACTTCATTTAATAGGTACCCACTTTGAATAACTTGTGTCGTGTCGAGCTTAAAATCTTTCTAAAAAATAGAATAATATAATGTCTGTGATGATTAAAAAATTTTAACCATTCAACAACTTATCCAACAAATGTAAAATTACTTTGTATTATCATTTTTAATAAAATTAATAAGAAATGTTTTATATAAACCACTATTTAATATTTAAACATCAACATGTTTCGGAAGCGAAGCTTTCCTCATCAGGATACAAAGTGTACTAAGAAATTTGTCCCCAACATCTGTACAAGATTAGATAAATAATATACATAGAAAAAAAGTTACGTAAGAATATACAAATTATAAACATAAACAAAAATTAACAATGAGCAATGAAAGTAATTAATTAAAAATGTTAAAATAATAAATTGAAATTGTTAAGCGAATTAGAAAGACTAAGAAATATTCTTTAGACTAGAAAACCTAAAAAGAGTGTACTATACAATTAAAAATTTCTTCAAACGATTGGTAACTTTGTGGAGTCATTATTAATTAATTAATTAAAAATGTGCTTTGCTTACACCACTTTTATAAAAAATATCTCTACATGTTTCGACAGAAATGCTGTCATCCTCAGAAATATATGAATACTAAAATATAATTTCAAGTATAGACAAATGATAAAAATTAGAACAACAATTTAAGAATATACAAATTATAAACATAAACAAAAATTAATTAAAGTAGGTAAATAATTAATAAAAAATAATTAAAACAGATTGAATAACATATTTCTATTAGAGATTAAAAAATAAATTATTATTATTATCAATATTAATATGAAAATAAATTTAAGAGATAGCTATTTAAAAAAAAGAAGATTATTTATTAAATTTAATTTACTATTAACGCTTTTTCTGATTTCTAAAATTTCACATTTGCCTAATTGTAAACAGGTTGAATTTATATGTAAAATTTTCAAATCTTTGTTTAATAAATAATCAAACATTTTTTTAAAACAGCTACCCCTTGAATTTATTTTCGTATTAATATTAATTATAAAAATAATTTCTTTTATAATTTTTAATATAAATTTGTTATGCAATGTTTTATAATATTTTTTTATTAACATTTTTGATTAATTACTTACCTACTTTAATCAATTTTTGTTTATGTTTATAATTTGTCTATTCTAACATTATTGCCTTCCATTTTTATCATTTGTCTATACTTGACATTATTTTATTTAGTATTCTATATATTCCTGATGAAGAAAGCATCGCATATATATGTTTATATTAATAAGGTGATGAAGACAACATACATTTTTAAATATATTTATTAATAATGAAGCCACAAAGCGAATACCAATCTTTTAAAGAAATTATAAATTAATTAATATCTTATTTTTTATTCTTACTTAATACGATTACCCAAAAGTAAAAAATATGTACTTATTTCAAATTAAACTTTTTTGTAGCAACATTTAAAATTAGTATTGTATTCACTAAAAGAAGACTGTATTTGTTCCTTAAGAGCAGTATTTCTTATAGTTTTCATAACTCCCAAATTTAATCTGTTTTTTGAACGAATAAATGAAGCAGTAGCACCGGTTCAACAACTAAATACCACCTGTGAAGTTTATGGCTTTGACAAGGATATCTCGGTTTATGATCCACCGTGAGATATGTTCCTGTCCGTAGTAAGGGTTGTTAACACATCCTAAAAATGATGGATGTGCTCCTCGGCGGGACTCTGTGTTTATGTTTGTTTTATTATGATACGATATGCTACCAAGTCTGCCCACTACACGCTAGCCGAGATAAATCTATCAAAGGATGATGCAACAAAGAAAATCGTGGATTCATAGATTTTAAGTGGATGTGGATTCAATGTATGATGCATTGATCTGACGACGGTCATTCGATTAAGATTCGACAAGTAAATATGATATACTTTGTACTGTTACTGATATCATCTGAAATATCACGGATACCTAGATATCTTCTATGTAAATCAGTATTTTTAGTACCGAAACAAAAAAAAATTGAGTGTATAAATTTCACATGGTGCTGAAATTTGTTAACTATTTCAACTTTACATTGGTCGATTAAGACAGGTCTTTTATAATATTAAGAGGAAAATAATTTCACTCAGGGCCTATGTCATCTATGAGGATGCTGTGTGGGGGTCTTTTTGAGGAGAGAAAGGAGTGAACATGGGTCTTGAAGAGACTGGCTGTTGAATTCAAGAACGTGTCGTAGAAACGACCCGTTCTCAGTGACAAATGTCAATCGTGTACAGATGTTGGGCGCGCGTTTGGCGTGTTTTCCGACTATGCACCGGTGCCGAAATGATAATGACGCTAGTTCCTCATAGCATCTTCCATCGAAATGAGAGTAGAACAAGAACAGTACTCCCGTCTGACGTTTGTGCTCCAAAGATTGAAATCCATTTGTTAAGAGAGGGGATCCTATAAGACCTGCTTGTCAAGGCTTTTTTCAGGTATTTTGGGGCTCCAGACCAAAGGTGGCTACCAAATTCAGCAGTGGAGCGCACTTAAAATATGTACAGGGTAATCAGTTGTGTACTATTAAAGTATCTTCTGACTCCGTACAATACGCCCAGCTTCTGAGAGGCTTTTAGGTAATATTAATTTAACATTACAGGCTAATTTCTATGGTGTCATTATTATGTATTAACACGTGCATAGTGTTTTATATAGCAAGATAATTAGTTTAAAACTATAAGTGTAAAACTACTGACATACTAAGATACTAAAATAGTGTGAAAAAACTTTACCAAAAAACGTGCTGGGTTTTACATGTGTTGCGGACTGTCATGCTCATAAAGATGTTAAATGTTCGAATTAAGCATTGCAATTGATATTTAGTAAATGGTGATAGGTGAAAAACAACGATACGATAAATGTACGTAAAATGTGATGGAAAATATCTACCTACATAATTCACCTACCTATCAGGTAATAACTTTTATTACAATCTTCCTTCAAATCTTAAAAATATAGAAGATATCTACGAATTCCAACATACTCGTACATTAAAAAAATACCTCGAACTAACTGTAACAGTCTTTTATTTGATATTATTGTTAGATTTTTCGTCTTTTTTTTTCTAGTAACCTTGCGTTTTCTTTTCTTTTCTTTAATACTTTTACTATTAATAACTTACCAATTTTACACGACTAATTCGTATTTTGCTGCTGTATATTTTTATGGAGTGGAAGATAACCTCAGTATCGCCCTGGTGAAAGACCACCATTCAGAATTGAAGCGTTGCTTCAAATGGCTTTCAGCCGTGTTTGGTGGCCAGATCTGAATAGCCAGGTATTTCCCCACCTTCCTCTTCCCCTTCTCCTTCCTCTTACCCTTCTCCTTCTCCTTCCCAATACCTTCAGCCTCACAACATTTCCCAATTTGGGATGCCATAGTCTCACTGGCTCCAGATAGTTGAGAGCAGTTGGGACTCTTGTGGGGTATTATTATATAAAAATATAAAATAAAACTACACATAAATGTGTTATGTTATAATCTTATTATTTAACCGACATTTTCTCACCAAACACAAGAATCTTTTTTTTTATGGTGAGGAATAGCTTTGTTACGTTTTTTGTTACACTGTATGAATCATGTTTTATTTATTTATATAAAAAATAAACAATAAAAAAAAATTATATAAATAAATAATAATATGAAAGGAATAAACCAAACGATAAGATAAAGTATGAAAAATATAAGAACACGTAATAAAGAGCCGTATCGATTAACAAATAAAACATTCCTTAAAGGATCAATACAACTCTTCAGCATTCGGTCCCATTCAGTCCCAAATGGTCCACATACTTCACCGGTACAAGAACAATAAACACGAGGAAAAAAAACACTCTTAAACACCATGTAAAAAAGGTCAGCCCGCCTTTGTCCAGCGGATGTGTTGGACCTCTTACGAGGATCCAAAGAAAATTGAGATTGTTAAATGTGTTATTTTCCAAACTAATTCTTAACACAAGGGAGTTGGATACACCTAGGCTTAGATCGGACCCACAGCGAAGAGCGTGAAATCGGGAGAGAATAGAATGGGTGAAGATGAGGGACACCTGGGATTAAAGAATGTGTTGGGACCCGTAAATTTAAACGTCAACAGCTGCTGTGCGAGGGTCTCTATCTCCAGCCTCCTGGCGTATGGACCAACGGAGATCATCGCAGACCACAGGGTGAAAAGGGAAGTAATAAAGGCCTTTCTTTTATTCAAAGCTTTGAAAGAACCATTTTACGCCGAACAACACAATTAGCTCAAAGATGTCTAAATTCTAGAAAATGATCGCAAGAAAGGTAGAAACGATTGAAGAACGTATTAAAACACTAATAAACTATATCCAATATACATAATATACTGGTATATGTTCCTAAACTCGTCTCAAAAATAGTTTTTACAAGAAAAACAGTAATGATTAAATTTGAGAACTCCATTTTAAATTAAAACTTTATTTTAATTTTTTATTATAACTGTCATTATTTCATTTAAAAAACGGTAATTTATAACAAAAGTTATTAAAAAAATTGACAATTTGACAATACTATTGTAAGGCGAAACAGCTGTCACGCGTAGTAATAATTAACTAGTAAAACTTTTTTCATAAAAAACTTTTTTTAAATTAAATACGCGAACACAGTTATTACGTTTAAAAAATAATAATTAATATGCGGTTGAATAATGGCGTTGGCAAACCCTGTGGGTAAATCCATGCTGTTAATATTTCTAAGAATCTGACTTTTCTTTCGTTTTTAAAATAATTAATATGGAATCCTGTTAAGTCAGCCCGGCGGAACTGATTTGTGATTAATATACCTTAATACACCCAGACAATACGAGGACAATGAGCAAATGGTGACAGGATGCTGCGAGTGATTTTCGAAATTCGTTTTTCACCTGGCCTTTTGTGCAGAGATTCTGATGTATTGGGCCTCGGTACATTTCCACGAATGGGTGACTGAAACTAAATAGGGTGCCGGATTCCTCAATGATGCAGCTATTTTGGTTTTAGGATTTTACATATGAAGATTGAGGTCATTAGGTTCTTAATTACCATAAACATTTTTCCATTCCGAACCATTTCATCGGAGGCTGTTTCAGATTAACAATGAAAATAGTATACAAAAGACTGCGATTTCAAGGACGGGAAGTACCTATTTTCAGGCATTTTAAGGATTCTGGTCTATATTAGGTACATGACAAGGATAGAAATGCAGAAACAATGTCAGTTAGAAAATTAGACTTTAACTGTGATAAATTTAAATTGTAGACCGGTCAGTGACTGAGTTGGTATCGCGTTTGGGTATCACCCAGGCGTCGTGAGTTCGATTCCTCGGCTGGCTAAGTCCTCCATTACGACACAAGCAACAGCTTCCGCTTACTGTGATGGTAGTAGGAGATTTTAAAATATTGTCAGGTTATTCGTAATCAGGGAATATTTGTCTTTCTTTTTAAAAAAAAGAAAGAAAAAAAATATTCGAAAATCATATCATATGAAAGAAGATTTTCGCTATAGAACCATGAGTCACTTGAAAAGTGAACTAGGAAGGAGGATGATGGGAAATCGTTTTAATTTGTGTTTTTTTTATAATAATAATAAATAAAGAAATAGTATTTTACATACTTTTTTACATATTACATTTTAGTAATTGACAAAAAGGTCAATGCTCAGCTATGCGTTTTCAGTAGTGCCACTAAAATCTCTACACTTAAATATGGTAAAAGAAATAAAATGAAATAAAAAAATATTTTTAAACTCTAATTACAATTTTTGTATCACAAAAATACTTTTAATTATTTATCAATGATGTTGGGCGGCTGACTGTGCATTGTGCAGAACTTCGCTCCAGATCTTCTCGAAGCACTGCAGCGATATCGACCTTCGAAGAGCTTCTTTAAGGAATAGCTGTAACTATCATCAAATGTAGGGTTCGATGTCTGGGGAGAACAAATAAATGGTCTCTTTGGCGTTTATTGCATGCACGAGTCACGGGACCACTACAGTTGATGAAACATTTAAAAGTAGTAACTGTGTACAGGAAGCTTGAAGGTTTCCCTCAGAACCTAATATCGTATTTGATGATGCTGTAGGTATGCAGTTTATTTTAAATGAAAGAAAGGATTGATGTTCGGTCTCAATTTTTTTCAAAAGGTTGCAATCCGTCAGTTAAGATAGTGCCATCTATCAATTGGCTAGCTATAATTTAATGGTCATCACTCAAAAATGGTCATAAACATCACTTGGCAGGTTGCTAACTTAAGCAATACAATAAATATTTTATCTGTAAATTCTATATCGGTAGTTAGGAAAATGTACAAGGTTTCAAAAAACAAAAATCTATGAAATAGCCTTAAAATATCTGAAAATAGGTGCAGTTTGAAAACCATGAAAGCAATTTGAAAAGATATACCTAAAATTCTAGTACGTATTTCACTTGGAATTAACATTACAGTTTGGGGATTATTGTCTTTTAAAACCTTATACGTTTTCCTAATTACCCTATATAATTAACAGAAAACTCGTTCGTAGTATTTCTTGAGTTACCATCCAGCAGAATGCGTATTTTTTGGGTTTTTAAGCAAGACGCAAGAGTACTTTTATTATCTAGGAATCAGAAGTGATTATCAAACATTAAAGTAGGGCTCATTTGTGCGATACTAGTTGCGCGCTGTGTACAGAAACTACGCCGAGCTTCTGAGAGGCTGATTGATCTGATTGGTCTTTTGACATGAGAGTTTTAGGAAAGGTGTGTAATGGTAGTGCGGATGTAATGGGTTCTCAGCAATAGAAAGTTGATTTTATGGATGGCGTTGGTAGGTACTGACCTCTTGACATGATGGGCGCGGAGTGGGGGTTTGCCGCCCTGGACTTGAGCGCTCCGCAGTCCCAGCGGTGGCGGCGCAGCTGGTGGCGGCACTCGAGGGCTGCGGCGCGCATGCCGTCCAGCGCGCTGGCGGAGGCCAGGGAGGCGCGCGAGCACACCCGCCGCTGGGCGCGCGACAGCCCGCTCACGGCCAGGCAGCCGGATGGACCCGACCTGGAAAGATAGGGAGTGTTAGATAAATGCACCTGCAGCTCGACGCGCGACAGTTCACAGACCACCAGGCAGCTAAACATAAGGACCCAACCTGAATACACCGTAACAGTAACTTATAACTGGTCCTTAAAATGGTTTGGTGAGTGTTCTCGAGTGCAATCTCATATGAACATACGGATGGACTCAAACTTATCAAAATTTATGTGATTTAATTGAATTTTTAAATTATATTTTTATTGCAACAGCGACCAACCTGGAGATGTGACGTTATGAGCTACGTACTATGCTTTCACAAATGATGTGCAAACTTAAGTAAAAACACAGTTAATCAACATCATTCGACAGATATTATATGTCTATAGATACAATGTGATATATTAAGATGAATGTCTTTTTTTAGAGATAAAACATTTAAAAAATTGATGTATATATTTTTTGTGCAGTCGAGAAAATAATTATTAAAAAATAATCAATTTGTTTGACCACAAGGTGCTTATTTATTCGATTGAGTCATGCATCCTATGAAAATTTTCAATACATTATTGCAATCAAGTCGAGTGATATATTCATATAATTTATAAAATGGAAACAATCAATCAATTCAAATATGTACATAAATATATAAATACTTAATCCTTAAAATATTCTTATCTACTCAGGAGGCGACATGATTGGATCTTCATGACCCCGAAAGATGTCCAGAGACGTCAGCGCATACATTGGGAGATATGTGAATGTTATATGTAGAGAATCACATATCTGACTCTTTCTGGCAGGTGTAATACTAACAATTAAAAAAAATAAGCTCACAGCTTCCTAAAGCGCCTCCAAGGAGAGATTTCGTTTTCTTACAGTAGAAAATAACCCTTTCATATATATACTTATCCTCCATATAATTTTTTTATTCTACTCCAGTTACTGAAAATTTAATAAAATCAAACGAAATTTTATTTTTATTCCAATACCTTGAAGAATTTGCATTACTTATTTTTGTATAAATATATTTTTTGAATGTTTAAACTTTATTATTTTTAGATTATACACATTTAAAAAAATATGTATTAAAATGGAGTTCTATAAATGAAACTTGAACACAATAAATAATTAACATATTGCGTTACTATTTTTTTTATATATTATATTTATACTTATCTATAATCCAAAAAAAATCCTTTTTCTCTTCCATGTATCATGTACTATATTATGTATTATGCAATTTCATATATTTTTACATCATTCGAAATATAAAAACAGTTTGATTTTTTTTCACAATTTCATGCACTCATATTATATTATATTATGCACTTATGTATCATGTAGATCAGGCTATTACTATTTAAAAAAAAAAAGTTTTCACAAATTAAAAATCTATCCCTTTATAACTTCTCTGTGCCATGCACTAATACATTATTATACATACATATGTTACACTTATATACCAACTATGTATCTTGTTGTTTTTTTTGTTCACTTTTTTTTTCTTTATGTACACATAATCATTTAAATATTAAAATATGTAGAAGCCCATTGGGGGTTAATAAATAAATAAAAAAAATAAAGAAATAAAATTGTTTTCCTATTCTAATTTAGATAAGGCGAAATTTTACAAATAGTCACCGTATAAATTAACCGCGTGCTATTAATATTAATACTGGGTCAGCTTGCCCAACTTTTAATTAATTTCAAGCTGTCGTTGTTTCGAGGCACGACAGTTGCACAATGAATTGAAAAGCCTCGAAAACGGGAAACGCCTCTGGCCACAATTAATTGACACTAATAGGCGTAAAACAATATTGCTTTATTGGACAATCAAATCCACCTCCGGCAGGCTTCCTGCCAACTGGAAAAGTGCCTGCGGCGGACGTAGCGAATCGTTAAATATATACGAAACATATCTCAAATACTGGTTCATATTACCACAAGTCATGTTTTGACAAGAACAAATTAAATGACCAATCATTAATTTATTTCTTTATCAAACGGGTTTCTTATTCGGCTAATTCATGATCCGTCCCTTTGGGGCTTTAGACATTCAATATAGGTATTTCGGCTGATTGAATTGGTCCATTCGATACTATCGCATTTCCTCCAGTGCGGCTATTCAATTTAATAGTTAACCATTTTTCTGACACCTTCAGGTATCGATGTAATACATACAGCGTAGTGTGGGCATTGATCACGGGTTACTTTTTGTATAACACTTTGACCAATTTATTGTATGGGTTTAGTCCATAGAGAGAATAATATATAGAGATGCCCTAAAACGCAAGGGGAAGAAACCAGATCAGTTAGACGTGCCACCAAATTAAGTAAAAAGGTTAGTCTTGTTTAAAAAAACCGAATATTGAGTTTAAACCTTTTTTATAAATGTTTTATAATTTGTTTACCGCAGTTAAAATCATGCGAAACAAACGTGGATGGAAATGAATCGAATCTGGTGTCAAAATGAGATTCAAGTGATCTTTGGCATCAGCCGTCGAAATGATATGTTAAGGCAAGTCTATTCATTCTGACGTCAGTGGTTTATTCTAAATTTATAAGGTTCTAAAAGCTTTGATAATGTAACACATATGGCAGCACCATTCACATATTGACGATAAAGGCTCATACAAATTTGATGAAAGATGTTAGTGGGAATGAGGAAATGTGGATTTTGTACATTTTATTGAATAGAGATAGGACATACATAGTATTTTAAAAATTGTTCAGTTTGAAACTCAGTTTGACGGTACTCATGTACGAATGCACAGTATAGGACGATTTTAATAGCAATGTTTCATAAAGCTAAGATTGCTACGTGTAGCAATCTTAAAAAATCTACAGCAGAGGTTCCCAACCTTATTTGTCTCATCGCCCACTTATGGACTATATTTTACATCAGCGCCTATCTCTATTTCTCCTTACGCGACAAGGCGATCAAATCTAAATACGAGTATAGTCACCAAGAAAAGAGTTTTTTTTAAAATTTATTTATATATATTTTTTTAATAATTAGCTGTAAAAAACCAGAAGCATTTATGACAAAATACTGGAACTCTGTTAAGAAATATTTTAAAGGCATTCTTAATAAAAAAAAGTTTCCACTAAAGTTAGTAATATAAATACCATTTTTCCCGTGGCATTCTAAATATACACATATTATGTATTTCTTTTTAATTACTTTATCTTTGTTACGATACAATATACCTATATCGGATGTACAAATCATAATACGTATTCAGGAAATGGCAGAAATGCTCTTACGTAATCACATGCTAAAAGTGCGTCACGGCATCAAGGTGACTTATTTCTGCAATTCAGATGACCCATTTAATGACGTCAATGGCAGTTGTTGCCGTCACTATTTCTGGGACATACACCAGTGACGTCAACTAAATTATTAAAGACGTCATAACTGACGTGTTTCTACCAATCTCGATGACGCCAATCACTGTGAATATACGTCACTTGTTTCATTGAGAAAAATCATACTAGTTATTTTAATAAACGATCACTGTGAAAAAGTTTTTCGGCTTTCATTGACCTATATTCTATACCTCTACAAAAGTCCCTCTGACAGATTAAAGTGTCGATGTGTACCGGTGTTTCCCTTCGAAATACAGTATCTGTATATGTTCCGTAAAATACCTACTTACAGTAAATGTAAATGTCTTTTGACACCACATCTAATAATAATAATACTTATTTATTTATTTGAAACACACATTATTTAACAACAAAATATAAGAAAGCTTTGACTGCCCAACTGGGATCAAATCCCGTTTAAGGACAGTAAAATTGGCAAGTTTAATTCATATTAAGTGCCATTATACAAAAACAGAAGGGAAAAAGCTAGTATTGACATAGTATGGTAATATAATATATGTACCTAGAAAAAGTATAATAATTAAGTATAAAGAGATATGAAGAATAGTATAACAAAAACATTTGCGTATACCAGATAATTTGAGTACAGCAGTTGCTAAGCACCTATAAAGAAATGAGAAAAAGAAATATTATAGAGTAAAAAATTATGTAGATGCATTTGATAGGTGCTATGAGGAAAAAATGCGTTGAAAGTTAATTACTAAAAAAAAAATATTATTGAGCAATATTGATAGGATTGAGTTACGTTCATTTACTTACTTTTTCCATAATCAAACTGCACATAATATTAAATACCGAGACCGAGAGATTATAACTCTCATTTTTGCGGTCGCTTCTATACCCCGACACGATCTTCTCATCACCCCTGTTCTCCATTATGAAAGCTTATCATTCTTGAAAAATATTTATATGGATATTTTACGTATTATATTATGTAGTACATTATTGTTCACCTGACAACAGGTCTCGAGAAACCTGGTTAGAAGAAAATTTTTATTAAAAATATTTTTGTTGTCCTCAGCCCCCATTTCAGCCTTTTACCGCATCCCAATTGCCTTTGACGCCACCACCGCTCCCTTGAATCTCTCCAACGCTCCTTAGGGGCAATATCATCCACGTTGGGAATCTTTGACGTAAAGCATGGAACTTCTTTACAAATTTTACAACCACTGCAGTGGTGAGAAATCGTATTTACACATTAAATTTCCCCGCATTTGTTCATTTTCTTATCTGATTCCATTACGAACATGTGTAGCCCCGCAAATGGTTGAAATAGTTCTGTCTTTTTCACACGTCTTCGGAAAGTGTAAAGGTAAAGTGTACAAACCAGTTTACGCGTAATAAACAAACCCAGTCGGAATAAAATCAGCGGCAATTTGTCGCACCTAATTTTGTCGTATAGAGTAGCCTCTGAGAAATGACTACAAGCTCCGTGGACGTCATCCCTCATTAAGGAACTTAACTTATCGGACGAATTGGCTGATTAATTCATTTCCATTTGTCAAGTCTACTCCATTCCTACAGAAACAACCTGAAATAGATCCTACTTAGAAAGGTCGTAAAGATGTATTAATTATGCGAGATCTGTTTGTAGGTTCTATTACCTGGAATGCATTACTTTATGAGGAAAAACGAACATAAAAAGACTATGGTGGAGTTCCGTTATTGCTGAGAGCTTTGAACCATTTAACTACCTTCTTACTACTATCTAAGCCCGACAAGTCTTCGAAGAAATTTATTTCATCTAATCTTCCAAGTGTCAACAGCCTGAATAATATTTACCTTCTAATTGCAAATAGAAATGAGTTCACTTTGTACGTATCCTCATGCTGGCAATTTGCTTAGTTCTAAATGCCGGGTATAGCTTGGCATTTAATAATAGATATTTATTATTTTAGAATTTATAAAAATGTCATTATTATGGTAATACTAAGTTACTAACTTTGTCTTTGAAATGTGTTCTTCACATTCAAATGTTTTCATATATTCGCGTTTGAAAGTTCATTGTAAACAAACAAGGGAAATAGTCAAAAATATTCTTTTTTGTTTTTTTTTTTAGTTTTAAGTTTTGTAAAATTGATATTGTTTCTTTTTTTTTAATTTATTTTTTTACTTTTTTTAACATATGGTTATTTCGAAACATAAAATTTTTGAAAAAGAAAAAAATAATATTTCCGTCTACTTATCTTGCTTGCAAAACGTTAAATAATAAAAAATAATAATATAAAATTGCCTTAGAATATTATGTAGAATCATTTCTTTTCAGAAATTATCAGTAATTTTTGAAGACCTTTTGGTAAAAGTAAAAAAAATATGCACTTGGACCATTCTACTCTTTTTAACGTACTTTCATTTTCCTATGAGCCATATTAGTGTTGTCATTTAAAACATTTTTGACTTCTATTAAATGTCAATCTGTAGATAGGGACTCAAGTACCAAATAATTTTAACTTTTATTATAATTTTAATAAAATCAATAATAAAAATTTCATACAATGCGACTAGTTACTAGGAGAGACGTTTAATGTGACAGATATTACTATAATGTAGTCTGCTTCACAAAAAATTGCATTGAGGGTAGAAAAGATAACGCCTTAAGAGGAACGGCTGCGTATCCTGTTTCATACAAAACTTAATTTTGGATTTAAGGCCAAAATACTGACCGAAACCTAATGATTTTTTTTTCATCAAAAAGTATTGTTAATATCTATCTAGTACGGATTAGAAGAAATTTATTTATTTTTTTGTTTTACACTATGAAATATAGGCCATTAAAGGAATTAATTTTTCGCGATTTCAGAGGCATCTTTAACAATTATTTGGGGGTTACCGGTGATCTAAAAAAAAGTTTTAACTCTTCAACTTTGAAAATATAATGAATTGTAAAATAAAAAAAAATTCAAATAACCATTATGGTGGACTTTAAATTAAATTAACAACGACCAATTTACTTTGGAACACAAATTTTCCGCAGATAAGGCTTTTTCATGGCCTATACATCATAATTTAAAACAAAAATAAATAAAATATTTCTCACGTACTAGATATTTACTAAACCTTTAATTAAAAAGAATACATCATTCAGTTTGGATGGGTATTTTGGCCTCAAATCCAAAATTAAGTTATGTATGAAACAGGCAGCCTTTCGTTTTTAATTAACTCAATCAAACACATTCTCTATGGTCAAGTGTTATCACCAGGGAAAATACACGGACGAAGTCGATTACTAAAGCTAGTAAAATAAGGTATTACGTAATCTAGAAATGACGCCACTAGGGTGTGTCTAACTGCGGACGATTTCGAACTAGTTTAAGGTAATCGGTAAACAAATAAAGGAGTATTCTGTTGTCTTAGATTTTGGAATTTATTAAGTCAACACTGACAACAGAATGGATGAGTAAAGTTTATGGCTTATGACTGATTGTCATCCACTGATAAACATTTTGAGGGATGTTTGAAGAGTTATTAGAACAAAGTGGGGACCTTTTGAATCAAAAGTGATCTAGAAAATTGATTTTAAAATAAAATAAAATAACTTTGTTTACGTCACCATATTTTTTATACTTATTGCTGTTCGGGTTTCGCTACTACCGTAGTTTCTTCAGGGTAGTATAATACAAAACTCTACACGTGTGTTATAGATTGAAACAAAAGGGCAGTCGAGACCCAGAAGAGAGAGAGAGAGGGTAGCGCACTGGGAAGGGAGTGTACTTTCTCAATTGGGAACATCTTTAGTATCAGTCCATTATTTTAATTAATTTATTTGTTTATTAATGAGCCTACTATTAGTATTTTCGGCTCTCCTTTATAATGCTCATAAATTTTCTAATATAACACCTATTTCATTTTTATGCAGTGTACTAATGCCTGTACTATCATATAAAGTATGGTCCTTTTCTAATAGGTTGTTGGCAAATTCCCAGAACTCATTTACATCTTTTTTTGGATATTTGAGTTAGAATTTTGAGATTGTGTTGTCCACTTCATCGGCACCCCAATCGGGGTATGTTTTAGAGGAGGGTAAATAAATGAGAGGAAATACCCACCGGGGTATTAAAACCAGGCTATTCGACATAGCCAAACCCCTTTCAAGCATCATTTTGATAATTAATAGCAATTTCTAGCAAGGGAATGCTGAGGTTTGGTATTTTTCACTCCAAAAAATAAATGATTTACTTTGATTGAATTGTTTGTGAAATGTATGTGAAAAAAAAACAAATAATACAATATATTTTATTAGCACTTCATTTGATTAGTAACATTAGTAGTTTTGGAGACAAAGATCTTACTGGTCTTTGGAGTACGTCGGTGTTGTGTTAGATAACAATGTACAAAACCATGGATTAAATAATATACTATAGTTAGATTATTGCCATTAAATCTACAAGGTGTTAACATTTTCAATTTATACTTAAATATAAAATAAGTTTTTTATTAGATTTATTAACCATTTCTGACCATTGTCTTATTTTTTCATTATGATAATTGTATTAATTTTAAAGAGTTAAATTCGTTTTTCGATATTTCCAAAAATTACTAATTTATGAACTTTCAAAGTGAACTTGGGTAAAGTGACCGTTCAGAATACCCATGACGTCACGAGACACAATTCAGTACAATTCAAAATTCGAATGGCAGTACCGCATACTCCCGCGTCAGTAATTTTATGCAACTCGTCGTAACACCCCTACCGGCCGGCCGGCAAGATTATCTTGAAATATGAACATTTTGATAGCTTAGTATATCTTCTGTACTAATCGGTATTTTCAAAAAAACAGTTATGTCCTCAGCATGCTCGAATTAATATTATACATCTAATAACATGAAATTTTGTTGGGAGAGAAAACCTCATTATATTTGAATCGTTCAATACGACACAAATAAGCAAAGCATTACGACCGTTTATAAGAATTAAGGCGAGTTTATACGAGAACGAGGTTATTACACTATGTCCGTAAGGGTATTTATGATTTTCTGAAAACTGTACCTTTAAGAGCATCTAGGAAATTTCAATTATAATAATAAATCCTACTGTGTTTATCTCCGCTCCAGAGACTGGCATAGCTGAGGGCAATGTTTAACGAGCATGGAATTGAAATACAATATTTTTTGAGCAGAAATTATCTCCTCCGACGATCGTTATAATTGCATCAGAGAGTTGTCTCGTCGGGGAAAAATAATTACCGCGTATTTATGTTACGGCCGGAGACATTTCAACAATTTAACATTTTAAAATTTTTACTCTCGTAGAATTGAAATAATCACGCTGATATTTATAATATGAAAACAGTGGTTTTTGTGGGCAGGGGTGCTGTTTTGTGGCTCGCGGGTCCGTCTTATAACGCTGTTCCCACGGATCGGAGGACTGGGAATGCAGAAAGAATGCCGCCGATGGGATCTGAATCTCGGGCCCGCAATTTGTTTGTCCACGTTCCAGAAGTAGAGGTTTTGTTGCTCCTTGCCGAGCCTACTGCTGGCTTTTTATCCCAGGTCCTATTTCTATCTCCGGGGAATGGCCTTATCGCGCGAGGGTCGGGCGAGGCCTAAAGTGACCGTAGTGTTCTTAGCTTATCTCCTAATTGTAATTTATTTAATTTAATATAAGGTCCCGGCAATTCATAAATGAGTGGTCTAAATTACACACCTTATCTAGAATAATTTAATGCGCACTTAATTATCTAATTGCGCATTGAATACCTGCAATAAAGGGGTAAAAAACTTATGATAATGATTAGTGGCGTGCAGCGAGTTTTAGATCAGGGTAGGCAGTAGGAGCAAGAGCGAATTATTAATTTTTTGCTAAGAATGACTAATCTGCTGGCTGTAGCCGATGTTGGTTGGGATTACCTAAGCCACATGGAATATTCAAATAATCCCTTCATTTATGTTTTTTATACAAAATAAGCATAGACAAAATTTCGAAAGAAAGACAACATAATATTATAATTATTTTCTTAGTAAAGTTGTACTAAATAATAGAGGTTCCAACAGATGGCATTGATTGCTGGGAGCTGAAATTTGGTCTAAAAGCACTGCTTTTAAGACACTAACACACATGAGTCATCCATTGAATACGCACACATTACACACTACACATGCACATTTTTTGTGCAGTATTAAGTAAACATTGAATACTCTGAAGTCGCGAGATTTTGAAAATTTAGTTTCTGCCTTGACACTGCGGTCGGTTATTTAAAAACATAATAAATCAATTGTACAATTAAAGCTCAAGCTAATATACTTTACGAAAATAGCAAATCAACTAAAATAAGTTTGGTTTTCATAAAGTTATCATTTCAATCAATGTTGAAAGCTTAGGGTAAGTATTTTGGCTAAGGGTAGTTTATTCTATGTAAGGTGGTTCTCAGTGAATTGTCCCCATTTATCACCCCTCCATCAACCCTTCATTACATCATGTTATCTAATACGGTTCACCGGCTCACTTACATTTCAACCCTTAATAATCCGAATATATTCATTTCTAAATTATCCCCGCAAATTCCAAGCTACTCCATCGACGGCCATTTCATTACGGTATTGAAAAACACAAATATTGTCAGGGATCATAACTTGTTATCGCTATTTTAAAATGTACGTTAAAAACTTAATTATTTTTTCTATGTAGACACTATGTGAATATTATCAAATAATTACTAGTAAAAATCTCTGAAATTTGTTTTAAAATATAGTATCTGTATTTACTACTAATAGAGGACATGCAAATTAAATCTGTTTTTTTTTCTAATGTTTGGCAAAAAGTGCGATAAGTTTTTACAGCTTTGTATCAAATACATAATAAGCGATATGTTTTGTAGGTACGAATGGCACGCAATCCTTAAAAGCTGAAAAGCTGTGGATTCATTAAGAAAAATGAACCGTTAAAGAACAAAAAGAAATCTACAATTTTTTAATTTTTTTTTATATGAATACCGCACAAGAGTCTCAACTACTGACTAGGAATTTATATCGAATGACAATAATACCTGCTATCTGAGGTCATACGAGGAGCTTCTTAATATTATTTACAAAAATTATAAAATAACATACCATTTATATAGCGCAGTTTTGTGTTATTTCATTTCAAGTGCGCTTTACTATAATAAAATTTAAAATAATAATAAAATTATTAAAAAAAAAATAATAGTGTGATACCACGTAAGAGTACCATTTGCTCTCAACCGTCTAGAGCCAGTGAGACTATGGCATTCCCAACTGGGAAATGTTATGAGGCTGAAGATATCGGGGAGAGGAAGGAGAAGGGGAAGGTGAGGAAATACCTGGCTATTTAGATCTGATCACCAAACACGGCTAAAAGCCATTTCAAGCAACGTTTCAATTCTGAATGGTGGTCTTTCACCAGGGCGATACTGAGAGCATCTTCCACTCTGGAACGTGCGCAAATATACTATATATTATTTTAAAATTAATTAATTGTGAAAGAGCATTAATTAATTAAATAAAATTTATATGCCCACGCCGAGATTTGAACCCGCGACCTTCGGATTCGTAGTCGAGAGCGTTACCCCTCGACCATGTAGGCCGTCGATGGAACAAGTTCCATGGTAGAACATGCTGGAACAAGTTTTTGTTTTTATAAATATGTGAATATTTTCTTATGTCATATTCGTTCTACGTTGATAAATTGTTTCAATATGACAAATTTACACCATTTATTAAGATGATTAAATGGCAGTTTCCAAATATTCTATCCGATGTTGAAAAACTAAATATTTTTGGACTCTGTGTTTCCTCCACCCTACAATATGGGTCTCTTCAATACCCGAGTTCACTCTTTCCTATCCTCTAAAAGACCCTTCACACAGCATCCCCAAAGATGATATAGGCTTTGAGGGAAATTATTTCCCTCAGGGTCTCCTGTGTGGAGTTACCGTAAAAAAAACACAGTATACCTTTGGTTATAGATCAATGCACGCCACTGGTAGGTACCTAACCTATCAATATAAATATTATACGATTTTGATAATACCTCGTATTCGGAGGGCGAAACCGTTGCCTTGAGTCAAAATAATAGCCTTATAGCATAACCCAATAATACATAAGCCTGTAAAAGAGTCAAAGCCTCTTACTTAGGCAAATCAACGATATCAGTTTTCTATCAATTCGGTAAAACAGATCGCACTTCTTGAGATTGTCTATTCTGTGGGAAAAGTTAAACTACTAGTATTCATAAACAGAGTATTTAAAAAAATAATAATGTATTTTAGATTGAATTTTGGAATAACTTATTGAAGCTTATGAACCTTATTGTAATATATTTAAATCATTGAAGATAATATTAGCAACTCTCAAAATGAAACATGAAACAGAAAAGACGAAGAAAAGAAAAAGATATGGGTAGCGATTGGGACTCAAACCCAGGACCTCATCATGTTCTATCCGGAACCTTGCTCGAATAGGTATATTCGAGACACTATTTAAACATTGAAAATAAATTCGGGTAGAATCTTGTAGTTATGATAAAAAGGTAGCAGCCAAAAAAATATATGCGAATTAATTGAAGATTATATTAACAGTTCTTAGAAATCGAAGTACGATACCAATAAAAATAACTGGAAGGATTAGGGTAGCTGTAGCTCAGTTGATCAGAGCGCAAGGTGTCGAATAGACCACGAGGTCCTGGATTTAAATACCAATTTCCACCGATATCATTTTCTTTTCTGTGTCTTTTCGGTTTCATGTTTAATTTTGATAGTTGTTAATATTAACTTTAATGATTAAAAAATTGTTTAAATATATCTTTGAATAATAATACGAATCTTTTGTTAAGCATTCGTATTATCAAGCAATGCTAGGATGATGTAATTTCCGTATATTTATTTATAGTATAATTTTCAATGTTTTTAAAAAATGGTCAAAATGATTGACTGTCCATCCACAATCCGTAGAGCTAGGCCATTCAGCCATTGAGGCAATCACCGAACCCCCCAGCGCCCAGCGCGTGTCCGACACGAAGCGCGTCCTCGCCTCGCAAGTCGCGGTCCGGCGCACGTTCAACCGTTCATCTGTTCAACGCTCATTTGAATAAACACCGGCGAAGGATGTATTTATTTATTTGAGCTAAAGATCAGTCAACATTTGTCCGGACAATGGGCGCAGTTTGCATATCCGTGGGACTGTCGGCTGCAATGCGTTGTTGACTGTGGACTGTTGACAGATCGGACACTATTGTCTGAAGGGAACATATTTTTGAAAATCGAGTGCAGAGATGAACTGAAAATGTTTAAATTCTTAGCACTTAAGTATGAATATAGGTTTTATAATGAACTGGCTGATGTGTACACGGCCTATATCAAAATCATAAAGTTCTTTAGTAGGTACCTACTCGTGTTTTCCATTTTGAGAATATTTTAGCAAAAAAACCTTCTTCTTTTGAATATGCAATCTGTGGCTAACCAGAGTGTTATATCTATGGGCTAACCTAAATAAAACATGGCGGGTTCAATGTTTTTCATAGTAATTTTAAAACGTTATAGCAACAGTTTTACATGTTGGATTTCATTAAAACTATCAACATTTCATCTAAATCTTCCCGGAACTAATAAGAACAAGCTGCGCTATTTTCAGCGAAACCGGTCAAGTAATTGTCAAGATAATCGAGGAAAAACAAACAAACAAACTTACATTGATTTATATATATACTCGTATATAGATTCCCAATATGTGATTTTGATGTATAGATAGTAACCATCATATATCTAATAATGATTATATACCATAGTCGCTGCGCATCAGGATAACTAACAAATTCCTAAAGCTTGTACGCTTCCGTTGTTTACCGCTGAAGCACTACGAGTAAGTATTTGTATGAAATATTTCATAGAACAGAAAGTTCAATAGGCGCTGAATTCATACAGCACGCATGGGATTCGTTTCGGGCTCGCTCCCGGCAGTATTAATACGGACGGATAGATTTTTTAGTACGGAATTTGAATAGCCAGCTATTTGAAGTGTGGTAAAAATTTGATACAAGGTTATCCTTTTTATGGGAGTTTCTACAAAACCGCCATTGACGTAAAGAAACAGTTATTCATTTTATTCGTTATCTTTGTTTCTTTTTACATGTAGCCAATAAGCCAACTAGTTTCGGAAGAATAAAAATATAGAAAATATAAGATATGTGTTATTGATATCAGAAAAAAAAATGTATCGTTATAATCAATATATCAAATGCTAAGGGTAAATCAAATTAATTATGTCGGTAAAAATAACTGCGTGAGTTAGGGGGAAGAAGAAAAACCCGAAAGATGTAGATAGTACGAATAAAGATAATTTTTTTTTATTATGTTCATCATAAATAGTTATTTTTGAATCAGAAAGAAAATTTCTCCCAAGACAGACTTTAAAACGGCCACCTTTCAAGAATTTTCTATGCTTTTTCGTATGATGTACCCATCTTACTCTAATTAAAACGACGCATATGTTTTCAAGAAAAACAGACATACGTGCAATGATGGAGTACTTGAACTTAAGAGGATTTGAACCCCCAACGCCTGGTTGGGAACCGGATGCATTTGTTTCAGCCACTAACCAGTTTTTTATATTATTAAATAAATCGATCTTGAAATAATCGGCCGTTATTCTGAATGCCAACCCTGTAGAGTTCATTGTTGATAATTCCCATGGAGAAAATTGCGGGATGTCGAATTTACCGTGAAGAGAAAAACGGCTATTTTATACGGTGCGCCATGGTTGCACACAAACGGCAAGACTCTCTCAGCCGAACATATCGGAATACGGTTGTGCTTTTTACTGTTTGAACATTTCGATGTAATAATAATGAATTTGTGTAGTGATGTTTTGTAAAGAACAGTTATCTGAAAAGACAACATTACACATTAATATTTCATTCGAATTGTAAATTAATGAAAATGAAAAATACATATTTTTGTCGAATGCCCCTATTAAGCAAAATGGTGCATTACCTACCAATGTAGTATAAGCAACGGATTGAAAACCAATGGTTCAATAGCCATCCCAATGCTAAGAACGACCACGGTACAGCACCACTACTTGTATTTAGATATAAGATGGTACAATATATTATTATCCATTACGTAATTAATGTAACCGAAACTTTGAAATATGAACAATTCAAAAAGCAAATTAACTCCCTGAAGTTAGATAATGATATATTGTACCCTTAATGTATACTATCTAGCATATAAATTACTCTTTAGTTATTTTTGAATAATTGTTATAAAATTGTTTTGTTGATTTACGTTTGTAGTTATTTAATAAGTTTTTAATATTGTTTACATATTGAATCGTTTTTAATATTTTATCATTACTTATGTAAATACTCCTCTCATAACCGCGAGCTACTAGAGTTCAACTTATGGAGAGCTTACAATAGGAAGTAAAACAAATCATGTATACAAGTATGATGTATTATCTATTTTTTTTTTCTAATAAATAAGTAAATACAATATTTAAATGTCAATTTATCATGAAATATCTATTAATTAATTTGATAATTTGATTTTGTCATATCTAACTCTGAGAAAAACACTTGACCGATTACGATACCATTGTATGAAAGTTGGTCTGAAAGGAAAATTCAAACCTTATATAGTCGCGAAGGTTCTCCAACCCTCCGTCAATTTTTTGATGTTAAAAAATAACAGAATATTGGTAGACTGCGAGGCTGTGAGCTTAAAAAATGGTCCCTATTCGAATTACTGATATTTTTATTGAAATCATAAAATAAGCACGATTGTCTAATTTATTGCAACGCTCGTACGCAGCGGGACCTCTGATATTTCATGCATCCAATTAGCGTGCAATATTTCCCTATTCAAAGGTAATTTTTGTTATCCCCCGATAATAAAGCAGTTAATGCGGCCAATGGAGGTTTTAGCATATTCCCGCTAATCCGCCTGTAATGGAAATACAGGGTGTTTCAGCACGTACCCGACGGATTTAAACCAACAACTCCTTTTCACATTTGGAGTAAAAAATGAACAAGTAATTTTTCTGTCCAATGACATAAAATTCCTCCTCCGTCTCCGCTCAGATTCCATCTTATTCCGTCCATTACCTTAGTGAGCGGGCTTAAATATGAGATTGCTATCAGCAAGTGCCGCTAGCACATAAAACAGAGTTTACGATTCTTTGAAATAAAAATAAATAAAAGCCCTACAGTAGCAATGGGCAGCCCGCTCACTGAGTAGAGAAGATTATCTCCACATTTATGCACCTCTAACCAGAGTTGATACAGGAAGAGATAGAATGTTGCCTCTCATTGTACACAAAAATTTTACAATACGATATTGATGACATCAAATTTAAAAAAAAAGTTCTATTACACGTCGCCAGTGATCACACTGCCACACGTCGCACCGGATCACGTGATACGTACTTTGTCTCGTCCGTACGGTGCTGCTGGAATGATACGGAGGGCATATCACGTGATGCGCTTGGTTGTACCGAGTGATTGAAATATTTTTTTTGTTTATTTATAATTTTTAAACTGTGAATTAATGGTGGAATTCCATTTTATTATGAAATTTTTTGATTAAAAAAGCTTTGTATTTTTGTTCCACTTGTTTATTTCAGACCTGACCGGTTTCACCTTATAACAGGCAACTCCAGGCTGGTACAACTAAATTTATGATACATGTAGTAAGTATATACCAGTGGCATGCCAAAAGGCTTTGTGTAGTTTTTCAAGATTAGATATGAACTGCGCATTTTATATTTGACAAGGACTATTTTATTAGCATCTTCCGCTGATTGTTGTGGTCAACTGAATAAATGTCCTTACAGTTCGTATCTACCCATTTCATAGAAGTTTCACATTTTTTATTAACTTTTAATTTTTCTTCATAGCAGCTTTTCAGTCTTTCACGCCACAGGTATATGCATATATTGCATATTGATACAATTTTAAGTAAATAATTTAATATTTTTATTTTGCACCAGTCTGAAGATGTCCGTGATGGCGTGAAACCGGTCCGATCTTAAATAGAGTGAAAGAGAGTTACAAAGGTTTTTAATGTAAAAAAAAATTTCATCGGTCATCAAAATGACATCTAGGTATATTTTTTACTCGGGAATTGCTGGTTAAAATTTGCCTGGTACGTGCTGATGGTGCACACTGTACCTGTTTTATGTAGTATGGAATTTTACCCTCCATTTAGTCATTGTCTTCGCGTCTACAAACAAGTTGTGCACGTCAAAGAGAAATTAAAATAAATATGCATAATCAACAATGCCTAGAGCGGGCTGCTTGCGTATGGAAATTGAATTAATGGCTGGCTTTTGCTGGAGCATGCACCATTTTGAAGAACAATAATTCTTGCATAATTTTCGTGCAACTCTTGTTTTTTTTTTTTTTCAACAAAAGAATTTTATTTTTTATTTTATGTTTTTGTATTCATGCCATGTATACAACCACACATCGCTGTTTGTATGCAGTAGTTACTTAAAACTATATGATAATAATAATTATTGATTTGTTAAAATTATAATTTTCGGTGATCAGCAGAGAGAACCATAAAGATATAGGCCAAAAATATTGTTGATTACCGATTAATTGAGATTTGAAAATTTCGCGTTACGATTGGAGGTATTCGCGTTATTTTTTAAAAAGTGGTGTTATTTTTACACAAAAGTATTATGTTCCTTTTTGGGTATTTGCAACAATACGCGACGTTTTTGACATGAATTTAGCTGCGTTTCACTTTATAGGTACTCAAGCTCGTCAACACCATAAGTAAAGAAATGTTTAGAAAGTTTAATATTACTTTATTATTAAAAAATACAAGAAAATTGCGTGAAAAATCCTTTTTTTTATGCCAATTTTGCGTTATTTATTTGCGTGAAAATAGATAGCCTTTAGTTTTTGCGTTAGAGTAACTAATTCACGTCTATCAATTAATTATACTATTCATATACAGGCAGCGTCTATGTATGTCCCACTCCTTAAAATTATTATTTAAACTAGTTTTTTGTAAACAAACGAGTGTGTAAAATTTTTTATTTTATTTTCAAATGCTCTTTTTTGTAAAAACTGTAGGAAAATGGAGGGTAATATTAAAATATGTAATACAAAATGTAAAATATATTGTGACATGCACTCATGTATTTAATTCATAAAAAATAGATAATAAAAAAAAATTTACAAAACGTTCAATATTTTTGTAACAATATTTAAAAAAAGCCAATTATTTCGACTTCTTTAGGATAAAAAAAACTTACGATTTCTAAAAGACGTCATGCGGTAAGTAAACGTATTTATAGACAATCGACATAAGTGATAAATGAATTATAGAGGTGTTCAATGAGTTTTTTTGTTTGTTTGATTTATTTCGTGGTTTTAAAATGAAATTTTTACATGTTTCGATTAAAAAATATTAAATCTGTCATAAATAAATGATACAGTTGAAAAATGATCTTCCTTCCACCGTACGTTTTTAAAGTTTGAATTTGACGTGCTAAATATCTTTTCATATTTAAATCAAAATCACGTTAATTATTTTGATTAAATAAAAATGAGGTCCTCGAAATACTTGAGTAATTGTGTTTAAAGTAGCAGCATAAATATTTATATATACTGCGAAGACTTGAAGTGCGATCAAACATCATTATGTAATTCAATATTAATGTTTACAATTTTGGCCAAGAGGTGTCACTAACGTGTGCGTATTATTCACGAGCAGGGGCGCAGCTTGAACGATTTTATGAGCTTTTGGTTCCTTGATGTATTTACTAATAATAAAAACGATTGGTTTATTACAAAAAATGTACAAACATGTTTTTCATCGATAGTAATGCTTTTCAAAAATTATTTGGAAATGGGGTTATCTCCACTAGGATCTCAAGTGGAAATAAATCAAAACACTTTGGGGTAATTGATTTTTGGAGTCGTTAAAACAGTTTGATGTTTATATCACCTTATTTAGGTAATTCTTAGCTTATTATACATATTATGATGGAATAGGTTGAAAGTACTGAATTAAAGCAAGTGTGGTTGTCCTGATAACATACCACCTGCTTCATTAAAGAATTGCGCCACCACTCTTGCATGTAGACTACATTTTCTTTTTAACCAGGCATTACAAATAGGACACTTTCCTCAGAAATGGAAATATAGTTTCCTCACGTCCATTTTTTAAAAGGAGATACAAATGAGGTGACCAATTATAGACCGATTTTCTATTCCTAAATTGTTTGAGAAACTTCTTTTAAATTTAATCATTCACTGTATCAAACCGCTAATCCCACCTAAACAAAATGGCTTTACCACAAAACTATCTACTTTATCTAATCTTTTAATATACCAAATTTATATACCTGAGTCTTACATCCATGAAATTACAAGTGGATTCTGTCTATACCGATTTCAGCAAAGCATTTGGCAAAGTTAATTATGATATATTGTTTAAAAAGCTTGAGAAATTTATATATGTGGTTAAATAGTTTTCTAAGAAACAGGCAACCGGCTGTAAAAATTGAAGGCTTAACATCATAAAAATTCATTGCTATCTGTGGCGTTCCTCAAGGGACACATTTGGGACCAATTTTATTCTTGCTATTTGTTAATGATGTTCTCACTATTTTCAACGATGTCGATGTTTTAATGTTTGCGATGATCTGAAAATTTACAAAGCTATTAGACATATTTATGACTCTCACACATTGTTATGTTACTTGTTCAGCCTTTTTGCATGATGTCAAAAAAAACGATTTACAACTCAATGTAAGAACATGTTTATTTATGTGATTTCGTAGAATACAAAATCCAATAATTTATGATTATTATGCTAACTGTAATACTAAGTCAAATCGATGTTTTAATTCCACAAAGTCAAATAGATTTAACATGGAAATGTATTGTTTTATGTGTATGATGCATAAAAATAATAGAGAAATTAAAACCACTTCTCTGCAATTAGCACTATTAGGTAGATTGAATGAAGCAGTTTTAGAAACGGTTTTTATGTGCGAAGATAACTGTGGTTTTCTTAATTGAAAGGTGTTTGTTTTTATCAATATTTTTTTTGTGTTTTCGAGAAAGTGGTTATTGGATTTTCCCAACGATTACTCATTTGTGACCTTGCTGACCTTAGAGAATTGACGGCAAAGATCCTATACATGTAGTGTGATTTTTTCCCCGTGAAAGATGATATAGAATTATTATGTCACTCTCAATAAAATATAAACATTCGAAAACCGATCTCCTATGTACACGTAGTATCTTGCACCGATTTTAACATAGATCATTTAAAGCACGCCAAAATGTTTTTACTTTTACACACACACACACATATATATATATATATATTATAGCGACATTGGTGTAAATAATAAGCTTGTAAAATTATAAACAGTAAGAAGATTAATAAATTAATAATTTTTAAATAATTAAACATAATATTAACAAATCTCAAATGAAATATGAAACGGAAAAGTCACAGAAACAAAAAGATAACGGTCGCATCTGCGAGTTAAACCCAGGACCTCTCCGTCCATCCGGGATCGGCGCTTACTAACTAGGCTTATTGCTCTCCATAGTTTTTGTCGACATTATATTTCATTTTAAGAACTATCAATATCACATTCAATTCGTATCATCTTCATTTACAATGAGGTTTATAAACCTCAATAAGTTATTCCAAATAAAATTTTATAATATTTTTTAACTTTCTTCAAAGAGATGTCCTTGCGACATTTACCTCAATTTAATTTGCGTAAACATCATATGAAAATATGGACCTCTTACACTATATTAAAAAAAAACACACATATATGGGTAGGTAGTTTTATGGAGGTTGGTTCCAAAAAATTGACATTATTTTAACCCCACGTTCCATTTTGCAAGCGCAATAAATCTTAAGTTCATTTTAAAGGCATCTATGACGGATGCAGGAAAAAAAGTAAAACAACGAAACACCCGATTACACCACCATCTTAGAGGTTAGGGATCAGAAAATAATACATACCTATATTTTCCACTTACCACGTAGTATGTCCTTATCGCTTGTCCAATTTCTACCTCTGTGAACTTGTCAAAACGTTGTCATACATGTTTTATGTTATGAAATCCTGTCACATTTGGAGTTCACTCACTTCCATACGAGTACGTGATCTCACCACTAAATCGCCGATTTAACCTTCAACTATGACGAATAGAGTGAATTCGAGAGATGAGATGAATCTCTTATTAAAATGAGTCATTCAATATTACGTAGGTAATAACAATTCAAAAATAATCTGGACCGGAAAAAATATTTTAGAACCGCTCAAATAAAGTTAATACTTATAAAATAATCATAACCTTTTTGCAGAACATCGGTACCTTGCGAAACAAATTAAATATTTAATAAAATATTTTATTTGTAATTGCTAAAGCCTTTCTTGAGAGTATGTTACAAACAAATAAATAAAACTCCTTTCACAATAAATCTTCATAATTATATTAAAAGTGTTTTTAGTAAACCTGCTCCAGAATGAATTTTAAAAACTTCAAATCAACAGAGCTTTTTAAGTATTTCACTGTTTATAATTGCTGCAATAACGATAGATAATGTTATTCTTATTACTTATTAATCTTATCATGAATACCTCTGCACGATTTTTTAAATCTGTTTAAAATGTTTATTTTTTAACTTTTTTATTTTCCTTGCTTTTGCATTTGTTGCTATTATCTTTTGTTTCTTGTCTACTTTATGGTAAAATATAATTATTTCTTATGTGTCCAATACTCAATCTCCATGGTAAAATTTTGAATATTGATTGATGACTTTTTTTTTATTTTGCTTCTATAAATATGTAATATTTGTCATCACTCTGTAAAATTTTCCTAATAAACAATAATTAAATAATATATTTCGTACTATCCGTCATAATAATTTTTCATGAAAATGATACGTACTTCTAAATCTCCCAAGACAGAATTCTATTCTGATTATAATGATTTATTAATTATTGTAAAACATATATGGCTATCGTTGAAAACAATTTACATTAACCTGTTATAAAAAAATTTCTTGATCAGATTTTCACATATCTAAATTAATTGAAAATTACTTTTGTATTCACCACTTTATTAATGTAAACATATCAACGTGTTTCGAAAGCGATGCTTTCTTCATCATAAATATATGGAATATATTTTAATAATGACGCCACAAAGTGAATACCAATCTTTTGAAGAAATTATGTCACATATCTTTTAAAAAGAAATTTGTTTCAAAATGATCTTTAAAAGCTCCAAGCTCAAGAATAGAACAATAGTCAATTTCAGAGGGAATTTTTTATATCTTAAGAGTAAATAACATCAAAGGCTATAATGAGTTAAGCAAATAAAGAATCATACCCAGAAGGTGTCAGTATCTGTAGAGATATGACTGCTGCAAAGAGCATCCAATGCAGCATCCTGTTCCGTTCAGTTCACTTCCGTATCTCCTTTACAGATGGCGCTGGTGGTACATACATCCTCCGCAACACTTCCTCCCCGAAAGCCTCTGACGGAAACACTTGCTAAGTTTTCGATCGAAGTTTGAATTACGGATATACCGAAGCTTGTACGAAAACTTTATTGATTTGTTTTCATAACCATTATTACACATTTTCACTGATACTATTTTAATTAGAATATTAGAATATCCTCAGTATATTTTTTGACATGTTTTAAGAAGAAAAAAACATGGAAATGTCACAAAGAACTGTTTTTAATTTAATTTTTGACTGCCTTTAATTTTCACTATTTTATCAACTTTGATTTTTTGCACAACCTGAAAAGTACCACTTTAAACGAATATTTTATCCTAAAAGATGTTTTGTTGTTGTTGTTATAATATTTTTTTGATACTTAGCGTGGTGTTCGTCACAAGTATCAGTCGAGTTTAACAGGCGTCCCGACAGAACAAATCCGACAAAACAGAACCTTGAATTTTGGTATAGCGGCGTGATCGTGTTCGCGCCGCAGTACGTGTCCATATATCAACATTAGTTGCGAACGGGGCGCTCTTGTTTGGCTCGGCGCGGACAATAATACTAAGGCAAAAAGGCGAGGAAAAAACGGTCCGGGGATAGGCCCCACCTACAGGCCTGCCCCCTGCTTCGGCCGTTTCCGCACCGGGCTAGCCAAGCCGAGCCGACCCGCGACCCGAGAGGCGAAAGGCGAGAGCTGAGAACTGAGAGCTGAGAGACGCGATCTGCAGCTTTTCTCGCCCCTCGCTAGGTGGACGGCGGAGCGCAGGGGCGCAGTACAACCCACAACCCACCCCTATCATCCGCGATACTAACGCCAGATCAAAAACAAAAGGGAACTTGTGCGATTTTGATGGTTTGGAGTAATGAATGCAGTTTAGCTCGTTATTTGTTAATTTGTACAAAAATTGAATTACTATCTTAAGAGGAACGGCTGCGCGGCCTGTTTCATACAAAACTTAATTTTGAATACTCACCTAAAACTAAAGATCTCTTTTTTCATCAAAAAGTATAGTAAATATCTAGCACGGATTAGAAGGGATTTATTTATTTTTGTTTTACATTATGAAATATAGGCCATTAAAGGAATTGATTTTTTCTCGATTTAAGAGGCACCTTTAACAATTATTTGGGGGCTAACGGTGATTTAAAAAAAGTTTTACTCCTTCTGATTTGAAAATATAATGAAATAAAAAATTTTAATTAAAAAAAATTATTATAATAAGCATTATGGTGGACATTAAATTAAATTAAAAAACGACCAATTTACGTTGGAACACAAATTTGCCGTACATAATTTAAAATATCGACTTGAAAAAATGTTTCCTTTTTAAATAATTTATTTTTATATTTTTATTAACGTTATCTTATTATTGCCTATAAAAATACGAACATTATTTTTTTTTCATGGCCATACTTCATAATTAAAAACAAAAATAAATAAAATACTTCACATACGTACTAGATATTTACTAAACCCTTAATAAAAAAAATATCATTCAGTTTGGATGAGTATTTTGGCCTCAAATCGAAAATTAAGTTATGTATGAAACAGGAAGCACAGCCGTTCCTCTTAAGGAATATGTTACATGTGATCTAAACTTAATTTTAAAATAATTAATTAATATGAAATGTTTTGTTTACACCTCTGTTTAATATATAAATATCAACAAGTGATATATAATGCACTGTGTATCCTGATGAGGGAAGTTTCGCTTCCGAAACATGTTGATATTTACAAATTAAACAGTAGTGCAAACAAAGAAAACTTTGTAAAACCTAATTTTATATAGCAACAATTAAGAGTCGAATTCAATACGAGTTGAATTGATTACTCATGGGAGTGTAGCATAGTTAAATTAAAAATAAAAATAAAATCTTTTCACATTATTTTTATTAACAATGACGCTACAAAATAATTGTATTTCTATTGAAGAAATAATAAAAAATAGCATTTAAGCTATCATTTTCACCCAACACACAGTGTTAAAATGCGTTATTTCCTTTAGTAAATTTTTGAACAAGTGCCCTTTTGCTTTTAGGGCGATGATAAATCAGACGGAGATTCGATTTTGGAAAATTCAACAAATTTTTATTCGTGATTGATTCCTGATACTTTTAAGGTGTTTTGGTATAAATTATATTATGTATCGAGAGAGCATTATTATATATTATATTTTTATTATATTTTTGTTATGTATATTATTTTATTATTTAACATAATAATATATTTTATTCATTTTTGTTTATGCTCATATTTTGTATATTCTTAAATTATTGTTGTAAAATTTTTTATCATTTTTCTATACTTGAAATTATATTTTAGTATTCATTTATTCCTGAAGATGACAGCATTGCTATCGAAACATGTAGAAATATTTATATATTTTAATTAAAGTGGTGTACTCGTTTACAAAGTGTATTTTTAATTATACAATTAATAATAATAGTGTTTCTTTCTGAAATTCTTATACGTCCACACATTACAAACAAAAAAGTTTAAATCTTATAAAAAAGACACATGTAAATACGATATAACATTAAGTTTAAAAAGATTTACCAAGACCAAATTAAGTTTGGTTTGTCACTAAATGATCAAATAATTTCATCGTTATTACTGAATTTCATAAAACCCAGATTATCAATAAGATAGCTTACAAATTGTTCAGAATCTTCAGCTTAAAATATTGTTTTTTTTTGTTGAAATATCATTTCTTTTAATATTATATCCTTTAATCTCGCAACATTCCCCATAGAACTGCTAGAGTTCAACTGGCTACGGGAATATAGTACATCACATAAAGATAAAAATATTTTAATCATTGAAGAAGATAATATTAACACATCCCAAATGAACCACGAAACCGAAAAAACAACAGAAATTAAAAAGATTTCAGTCGCATCTGTGACTCGAACCCAGGACCTCTACCTATCCGGGGTAACCGCTTAACCAACTTAGCTAATGAGACCAGTACAATTTACGCCATTTACACCGATATCATACTTCATGTTCAAGATTTTATTAATATTATCCTCCATTTTTATAAATCCCATATTATTGGCTGCTGTCCTTATGATGATTGCAAAGTTTCATCAAAGTTTCATGTGTTGATTGCAAAGTTTCATGTGTTAATATTATCTTCTTCAATGATTAAAATATTACAATGAGGTTTACAAACTTCAATATGTTATAAAAAATAAATTGAATATAAAAATATTTATAAGGACATGTGCATAATGATTGTGAGATATATTTTGAATTTAGAAATACATTCCAAAAAAATGTGTCAAATATTCAAAATGTCCTTATAATTATTTTTATATTTATGTGATGTACTATATTCGCGTAGCCAGTTGAACTATTGCAATTCTATGGGGAATGTTGCTGATGATTTAAATAAATAAGAAAAGCGAAGAAAAAGGGATAAAGGAACAATGGGAATTGCCTGACAATTCATTTTCAGTCACATAACTTACCTTAGCCATTTCAGGCCACGTATTAATTAGAAATACTGGTTGCACACCGGTACAATACTGATATCCATCTCAGAACAGATAAGACCTAGTGAGGCGAATAACGCACATATATGAATCAAATTAAACGTCAATAAATGCCCGTGTTGTCGGCAATGAAATGAAAATAGCTCTGTCCTAACTTCGCGGGGCGTGCGACGCATGGTCTAGAAAAGAGCGATCAAGCATCAAGCAATAGTCATTAACATTAATGCAAAGGCCAGAAATATAATTACTGTCACACATGATTTCGTTTGCCATTTTGACAGCTAAAAAAAATATTTGTTCTTTGGGTAGCATCTCAACCGCTAGGGGCCCGGTGTGAATACAGGGCTAATGATAAATGAGTATCTTCCACTATAAGAACGAGGTACAAATATAAAATGAAGAACTATATAAATGGTGAACGTATTTCTTAAATATAAAAATTGTCGATATTTAATGAATCAGGTAAAAAGTAAATGTTTTCGTTCAATTTAACTATCAAATAAGATTCTGTATAATATACTGTCTCGTGTAACAGGGTACAAGATGCCGAGGTACATGGTACAGGGTACATAGCACAGTGTAAAGGGTGCTTCCAGCTAGGGGGTGGTTGGTTGGAGAGGGGTGGCACCCCTCCTGGCCTTGTGCCGTCGCCACTTGTTAGCAAGGACGATGAAAGGATTTCAGCAGTGGTTAATGAGCATTCAACTTACCCATAATAATAATTGATGGTCGAGGGTCTTTGCAGGCGTTTTAAAAACGCTCAGTAAATGATATGATTTCTGGTATTTCATAAGAAGTGACGTATTTTATATTTCATAAAGTAAAGGACTGTTAAATAACTTACAAAATATTTTGTATAAATAACTTTTATCTTTTCTACATGAATATAATACTTCGAAGAAATTCTTCTTATCACTCAAACAAATTAATACAAAAAGGTGAGTTCTGACGTCATGAAACTTTCGCTAATTTTTCCGCTTTGTCTTTTTAGGTTAATTGACTTATTTACAATACTACAACCAACGTCATTTCTATAATGAGCTATGAAGAAACAATTAGACGTCGTATTTTTTTTATGCTCAGGAAGAAAATAAATGTGTCGAAATTTCTGGAGATTTTAAAACTAAGTACTATTATGACAATATTTTAGAAATGCATTTTTTGTAATACACATGCATGGATTAATTATTTAAATCAATGGTGGTATTAGCTACATAAGATTAAATAAATAAATACACTCTTTAGCGATAGAAAAATGGAACTTTAAATAGTTTAATAAAATTATTATTACAGATCTATTGTATAAAATTATTAATTTAATAGATTATTATTTTCTGTTTAATCTATAATATATTATTGCAACAAGTTTAATTGTCAACTAAATAGTAAGGAAATAGAAAATCGAGTAAAATGCCTTGAATACAACTAAATAAATCATGTGAGACTCTTTTATAGATGTTAATAAATTTAGAAGCTGCAATATATCAGATTATTTTTTAAAATTTTCCCTACAAAAAATTTTCCATTTAGATAATAATCATGTAATTTTCTTCTTAAGTAGAACCTCTGGATTAAAATGATTTACCTGCGTTTATCTTTAAACTTTGTAATATACCATTTTCAATGACTTAATATTAGTCGTTATCACATCTAGTTAGAACTTTAATTATTCGAAGCACGTCACAATCAATTTATTCTTTTTAGTGTAAACATTGGTTTAGCTATTTTAAAAACTGGTCTATTTAAGAGTTATTATTAAATAATGTATTTTATTATACAATCATTCAATTTATTCGCCTAAATATTGATTAATTTTAATCACTCACTTTATTTATAGTATGTTATTGAACTGTCAATTATTATTCTCTCCTGGTTTGAATCGCGTCGTCCCGGCGCTGTCTACTTCCGGTAGTGTGGGCCGGGAATCGTCTTTCCCGCGTTAAAGCCTGAGCGATGCTAGCGCCGCGCGCGGCCAAATCTACTACTTAACAATCTACCGACATATTGATGGGAACTACTCTATTTGCATTAAAGTGCATGTTTATAAAAAATTAAACGGTAAATAAAAAAAAATATATAGTACTTTGTTAAGATGCCACCGCGTCTTACGAGAAATGACAAAAAAAAACTTTAAAACATAGAGTTTCCTTTGATTTAACTGATGATAATAATTACTTAATTTTAACTGCGGAAATAAATAGTATGTCCGACAACCTTCCCATTTACTTACAAAGAAAAACCTTATTTGTATGAGTGGGTTGTGCGTCGGACTAAAACATGCGTGGGTTTATTTAATGACAAGCCCTTGTGTATAAATATCACAAAAGATGTGCCGCAAAATGGTGTAAAAAGTACCAATTATTTACAATTCTGTATAAGGAGCTTCTGGTGCCTTATTGGGCGGCGGGCACTCGAATAATATTTCAAAGCAAGAAGGGGTATTTAATTTGTCTTGCAAACTGAGAGAACGTTAGTGGGCGTATGATGGAATATTACCTGAAAAACTTACATTTGTCCTTAGGAACAATACGCGAATCATCCCAATGAACGGATACCGGAAGATTCCCTCCCAAACCACAACGAAAATCAAGGATCACATTTCATTACAAGCCTTTTTTGAGTTACTTTCATTAATTTATTCCAGTTATTTAATTAATAACGTGCATTTCCGGGGCAAGAAAGGGAGAGCGATTTTTAAATGGTCTTATATTTCTTACTTTCGTTATTATTGCAATTTTGACAACAAAATATTTGTCTTTTATGAAAATTAGTCGTTTTCGTTCACTTCCCAGTCAATATTTTTTTATAATTATTATAGTAGTGACACAGGACATAATATTTTGTCAGTTTTCGAGACTCTTTGTCGAATGAAAATTTTAAACGACGCAGAACCTGTTCATTTGCATGTTTAATAAAGTCCTCTAATATTCAACGTCATAATAACTCCATGAATATTTACCCACGAAGAAATAAGTGATTATCAAATTGTTATCGATATTATAAAATGAACTTAATAGCACCTAATAATACTTGTCAAACTTTGAAGAAAGACCGAAATGAACTTTAAAAAAAAATATATTGTTAAGTTCTGAAATGATAATATGTTTGGTTCCTACGTTAATTGCTATTTATCCAGTTCTTACTTTCCCATACCAAATACAACGTTTTGAAAAATGGAACACAGTGATCTGACATTAATTGCTTTGAGTGCTCTCTTGTTCGGAAAAGGAAAAACTACTTTCGAGGAGCATGTTCGGTCTCTACATCATTCGGTAAGTGTTTGGTTTTCCTTGACCTTTTAAACCTTAAAAGTGTCCCTTATTACAATCAACCAAAGCCATCATTATTATAGTCGTCGTTACTTACAGTCTACGACAGTTTTACATGTGAAACCCCACAATTTCGTATGTGTAGTTACGCTTGTAACATTGTATAACATATATTATCATTTATAGAAATAATTGATGCAGAATAATAATTCATGTGTATTGTAATAACTCATTTTTATAAGTAAATATGAATTTTTGTATTCATATTTTTTATAAAAATCCCCATAAAAACTTTTGCCTGTGTGTGTTGTTATTAATTTGTAATTTAAAAAAAAAATCCTATTTGTTTAATTTTTTTTTAACTATTGTGTAAGCTAAAGCGCACTTGAGGTGAACCTTCACAAAACTGCGCTATAGAAATTACCTCTTATTATTATTATTACTATAAAGCTACTTATATTAAAAACGTTTATATCATCATAATAGGCACATAATATAATATGTTATTTCCGAATTGAATTGTTCTTATTAATTCTTAGATGAAGCTTTATTAGCAGCGATTCAATATCTGCTTCTGATAATATCTAGTAATCCACTAATGAAAATAAATAATAAGTTCTTTCAAATAAATTGCACTTTCCGTTGTTGTTCTACGGATTCGAAAAACATTATTTTCTTATGATTTTTCGTACGCGAAATATAATTGTGAAATTGATTGAATAACTATCGACAAATAAATTTATCAGTTTAAAGTAAAGTAAATGCACTATGTGTACAACACGATAATTTAAAATACCGTATGTATAATAATATATAACATCATATATTAAAGTAATTGGTTTTTCCATCCATCAGGGCAATACTTTGTATTATGTATTGACGGTCAGAAGAAGGCCTCTATTGGCCTTTGCTGGGAGACCTCTTTTGAAGACCTCTGAAGGATGACAGGCCCAATTTACTGATTGGCACGATGGGCACTTTAGATGATGACCCTCCCGAAGATGGAGGCTTTTGTGGGAGATCGCCCGAAGGAGTTATTTAAGGAGTATTTAGGGTATTGTTCATTTTAATGGCGGCTCAATGTTGATGTCAGTCGAGAAATTTAAAACTACGATCAAATTATCTCTAAAATGTGAGTATAAATCGCCAGTAGAGTGTATTTTTTTAAAGTAATGAATCGAGTCGTAAAAATTAAAAGTTAAATTTGAATGCCACAGTTTTATTTATTTATATATTACTTTATTTGTTCAAAATGTTACATAATTAAATATTGTAATAAAGTCCCCTTAAAATGGTTGATATAATAGAGGTATGTTAACGGGTTCTCAATAATGGTCTATAATTAAAAAAATATACAAACGGTATATATATTACTTATTAGAAACGTTTAAAAATAATGAAAAAAATAATATTTCTGATAATAAAATCAAATGGAATAAAAAAATAGTAAATAAAAAAAATTAAAGAAGATTTTAAAAACTACAAGGAAAACCTTAGAAAATACGAAATTACAGAACATGCTTTTCACATAGGTAAAACCATCTTTTGGTTGTAGAAGCAATACACCATTCTCCACAGCACATTAATGAAACAAGGGTATACCTATAAGTGGTGTGCAGAAATATGAGATAGATTTTTAAGATGTGCCCATGTTCGTGTACCATAGTGTAATATATTTTATTTAGATTAAGGCCGCTCTTTCACGAGTCGATGAAGCATTAAAATAAACCGGGTGCTGTAAGAATTCGTAATACCGAGAGCGTTGCGTTCCATTTATTTCTATTGGTGCCCGTACACGGACCGGTGCAGCGCAGGAATACCCGACCCATGAGAGAGCCACCTAACAGTATTTTTTGTTCTGATCATGATGATGACACAGTGAGTACCAAAACTAGTGTGCATATAAAGAAATACAAATAATACAAAAAATTGAAAACAAACCGATGATGTAACTTAGTTAATTTTATTTTCTTTTGTACATAATATAACATATGGCGATTATTGTTTCAATTTAAGTTAAATGTGATTTTTATATACATAATAATTAGCTTCTTCTATGAAGTCGTTGAAAAGTTCACAACGTAAAAGTGTTTCAAGAAATCTTTGCTTATATAAATCCCATTTTTTTCATGTATATTTGGATTGTCTGATCATAATACGTATTCACTATTTATTAATTTTTATGCCGACATAAGGATATTTAGCCCAATTAAAAAAAAATAACTGATCTTTCATTAATGTACACTAAACTAATAGCATCAATTTACAAGTAGTGAATTTTGAAGTAAAGCGGTATTTAAACATTCATGTTTTAAAATTACTAGTAATATATTCATGCGAATGTTCTCAGGGGTGTCACCCCAAATCAATCAGTGTACAAAGGGATGCTGTATGCTGGCTGTAGGGAGGGGGTTGGGAGTTGGATGGGGTGGGTATGGGAGGAATGGGGTGACATGGGGGGTGATCCCTGACAAAGAACATTGGGGAACATCCCCACTAATTACCCATCCTTACTATGCTCGAGCATATTACTACTTGCATTATAGAGAATGCCAAGGGAGTATTATCATTTGTTATTTGAACTGCCTAATGATTGCACGTTTTTTTAATGGTACGTTGTTAGTAGGGATCTGAAAATATCGAGATTTTATTGACAAAGTTAGCGTAATTTTTGGTAAAATTCGCGACGTTTTGGGAAAGGTTGTGTTATTTTTCAGCAAGAGCGGTGATAATTTGCAATAAAATTGATATATAATTTATTTAATATATTAATAGTCAATTCAATATTATTATTAATCAAATATTTATTCAAAATAGTAATCTCTTAAATTCATTTTCACCTTACCATAATAACTATTTTTATAAAATTATTAATGTAAATAATAATAATAATAAGCACAATTTTTTTTATGCCTTGCTATTTTCTTGATCTTATTTATATTATTAATAAAAAAATAAAATTTCTAAAATAATTTTTTTAATTTTATATTTTTCATTAATTACTTACCTACTTTCATCACTTATTTTTGTTCAAGTTTGTAATTTGTTATATTTTCTTATTATTTGTCTATACTTGTCATGATTTTTAGTAGGTATATTGTATATACTGATGAGGAGAGGGGAGCTTTGCTTCTGAAACATATTAAAAACAGTTGTTTAAACAAAGTTATTGCTATTAACGTATTATATATATTTATAATATATATATTTTTTTTGTAAATATTTTATGTATTATCATCATAATTTTTTTAATTGAAAACCGAAAATACGAAATCGAGTTGGTTGCGTTCAATTTTATAGCCATTAAAACTTGTCAAAAGCAGAGACAAGGAAATATTTAGAACGTGTGTTATTAGTATGTTATTTTAAAATCCCAGAACATCACTTCAAAAATACGATAATTTGTGTTATTTGCACAAAATTTTTGATTTTTAAATCGTTTACGCGAAAATGGCAAAATTCGCATGTTTTTACCAAAACGACGAAATTCTGTTAAAATTACACAGGTAAATTTTCTCTTGTAATAAGGTACATTTGGTGACTACGTGGAAGGAATTTCCTCCTAAAAATAAGTCAACCTATATAAGTTGAATGTATTTAATTTATTTAATCATGCGTATTAAATGCGTTAATAATGTGTATTTAATGTATCAATAATAATCAATTCAACTTATTTATAAGCATTGAAGATAATATTAACAACTCTTAAAAAGATACACGAAACCGAAGAGATGCGAAAAGACAGCTGCTACCTTTAACGTTTTCTTTTCGGTTTCATGTTTCATTTTGGGAGTTGTTAAAATTATTTTAATAATTAAAAATATATCACAATGAGGTTAATAAGCTTCAATAGGTTTCTAAAAATGAAAAAAAAAATATTTCGGTTTAATCACTTTTAGATTTTAAATGCCATTAGTTGTTGTATAAAAATTTCCCTGGAAACCGCAATTCAGAATCGAAAAAATGTTACATGAAATATCTGTAGTTGTATTTAGTGACCAGGTGGGTATCTACTTCTCAACCTTCCTCTTCCAGCTCTCTTTTTCCAGGCCCACTCCCTTCATATCCTTCACCGATACTTACAAACTAAGAAAAGTTGATGTCTGACTTTTAATGATTTATATTCACTATGAGTTATAAGAGTTATAAGAAAAGCATTATTATCTTTTTGTGTGTCCGTTTGCCTCCCCAGATTTGAGACAAGCTCTGGAATGCATACATGCCAAACACATCGATTTCTAATCATCGTCAATAGAATGTTTGGGTTAATCACAACCCCTTGTGACTCCCTGCCCCACCCCGCTGGGTAGCAAAATATAAAGAGGGTGGTGAGGTGACAGGGTAGTGCGGGGAGAGCCTACCACCCATAGAACCCAACCCCCTATCCAGATCAGCCCCATAGAATCGGCGCCTTTGCCGGCATCTCGAGTGGTCTAAGCATTACTCCCATTGAATGCCGTGAATGGATGAGAACACTCTCGAATCGCACTGACTCCCGTGGCTTTGATGACCAACCTGACTTGATTAAAAGGCTGAGAGCACTACAGCGCCGCCGTTTTAGGGATTATTGCGATTAATTATTGTTTTGTCGTGATTTTCGACGCATCCCCTTCCAGAAAATGATTTTCATTTACATATTATCTCAGTGAATACTAATAATGCTGTACATAGGCATTTGTATGCATTTGAAAATAATAAAATAAAAATTCTATCTCGAATTGAATCGATGTAAATAGATTTATTAAAACACCACTTTATTACAAGCCTCATCAGGGTCTATACGTGTATCAACTAATTATAATTAAATATAGACACATATGAATATATCTATATAGGGTAAAGGTAAGATAATTTAGCAGTATAGGTAAATTGGCAGTAGTTTTTGAACAAAATACTGCTAAATAACATATCGCTATATACGCTTCAGAGACTCATCGCTAAATGGAAAATTACCTTAAAATGTACAAATAAATTACAAGAAGCATATATAACGTTAGGTTATTAATCGATCATTCAAAAATAAAATTATTGCCAAATTACCTGTACCGGAAAATTATCTTCCCAACAGATTATATGGTGCAACAGCACGTACCAGACATAATTTAACCATTGATTCCTGAGCATATTTGGAGTAAAAATGTAGATAAAAACTACGTCGCAGAACGTCTGGTGAGACGGGTAAAGTAAATGTAAATGTTTAAATTTTATGCCAACAAACGCCCGGGTTGCCGGCAAAGAAATTAATTAATGAATGTCTCCAGTGAATTTATTTTTGCTTAAAAGGTCCATCCCGACCACAAGTGTCCAATACCTATTATTATTATTTTTATTTTTTTAATTTTATATGAATGCCGCACAAGAGTCCCAACTGCTTCCAACCGTCTGGAGCCAGTGATACTATGGCATTCCCAATTGGGAAATGTTGTGAGGCTGAAGGCATTTTGGAGGGGAAGGAGAAGGGGAAGAGGGAGGTGGGGAAATACTTCGCTATTCAGATCTGGTCACCAAACACGGCTAAAAGCCATTTCAAGCAACGTTTCAATTTTGAATGGTGGTCTTTCACCAGGGCGATACTGAGAGTGAACGTCCGCAAATATACTATATATTATTTTAAACTTAATTAATTGTGAAACAGCACAAATTAATTAAATAAAATTTACTTGCGCACGCCGGGATTTGAACACGCGACCTTCGGATTCGTAGTCGAGAGCCTTACCCCTCAACCATGGAGGCCGTTATGTTTTTAAGTTAAAAGAAGCCAGCGGAGACAATAATGCCATAGATGATCATAGGTAGAAATAATGATATGACGGAGTGAGATCAATGTAGAACAAAAAAAAAAGATTTTTAAAACAGTTTTTGAGGAAAGCTACTTAGATTTTTGAAAAAAATAATTGAAAAGAGATTCTTTTATTTTTTATAAAATCATTAACATAAACAACCATATATAATCTTTAAAAAAAATCAAAATATTTGATTGTTTTCCATTTAATTCAGATTTTATTTTAAAGGTTATGTTTCCCAGTTGGGAATAGTTTTTATTTTAAAAATTCGACATCGTAATCCAATCATGCCCCCAATTTTGCTTTGATGCCGTAACTAGAATGCGTAATATGTACTTGGACTCTTGAGCCCAGCGATGTGAGAACTTTATTAAGATCCCGTATTATTTGTCCCCCTCCATCAACTTTAATTAATTCATTCTTGGAATTGAAATATTTCCAAACTTGTGTGGCATATTTCAAACATGCGTTCATTTAATATGAGGTATGCCGTCCCGGTAAAATTTAATACGGGATATGCCATCCTAGAATATGGGATATGCCGGGAATGCAGGATGCTTGGAATATTTCCATGAGACCAATCACGTGTTCAGTAGGAGAATACACAGATTTCGTTGATAAGTCATCTCCCATAACTAATGGTTTACTGACATGACTACCCAAGGTAAAAAAGGGATAAAAGATTACTTCTGACTACCTGAATCAATTCATAACAAAGTGGCTTTGTTACCGTTTGTAATGTAATAATGTATCTAGATACTTGAATATTTCCAGTGAAGTCGAGCACACTTTTACCTGTGAAATTGAATGAATTCTAAATAAATCCAGCGTGATATTGGATTCAACACAATAAAAATTGAATAGTTGTTTACAAATAATGTACGTGTAATTGACCGTAGTCATTTTACCTCTTCACAAAGCAATAAAAGCATATAAACTTAGGTAAAAGCCTTCTCATATTATATACCCTTGTTCTGCTTATACGATCTTCTCTTTTAACTAGTTGCCAGTAATGTCTTTACGCGGGCTACTTCGAAGTATATGTCTGCTGGGTTCGAGTTAGATGGGATAGTAAACAATCAATAGAATGCAAGCAAAAACGGTAATCACTTTATCTATGTTCTGCTCTATTTTTAAAGATAGGGTCTCTGATGACTTCAGTCCGAAGAAGATTACGCCAACGTCTATTTGGTTCATTGAATGTTCCTACCTTGAGACAGTTGCCATTTCTTCATTATTTCTCGTGCGGTTTTCTAAGTGGGCTTTTATCTACTTGTTTCCAGTAAATGGGAGTATTGCAAGAACATAATTTTTTTGAGTTACGTGACCTGCCCATCGCCATTTAAGTTGTGTTATTATCTTTGGCACGAGGGAGTGATCAATAAATTTGTTGTCTTATGATCCAGTAGAATTACACCTACATGGCTCGCTGGAATTTTTTTCAGAACCTTCAGTAGAAGTTCAGTTTTCTGTCCATAGGTCAAGACTGTTAGGACAACAAATATTATAAAATTAAACAAACACTTGGTTTTAAACTACTTGCTTTTGTTTTTTGTTACATTTAGAAATATGTTGATTCGCAAAGTGTTTGTTTTCTACGAAAACTAATTATTATAATTTTTAATCATTGAGGAAGATAATAATAACCAAAATCAAACACGAATCCGAAAAAAACAAGAGAAAAAAAGATATCAGTCGCATCTGGGGCTCGAACCCCGGACCACCGTCTACCCGGACAAATGCTTTACCGACTAAGCTAATGAGACCAGTTCAATTTAAGCCATCTACACCGATATCATAATTCAAGTTTCAAGACTTGCTAATATTATACTTCATTTTGAAATTTTGAAAAAAATTTACTTCAAAAGTAGTATCTACTCGTACACCTAGATTAATGATACGGGAAGGAAGAATATGGATACATTGTTCCAACCTAATAAATATTAGTGGTCATGCTATGTTATCTTCTATATTTAAGAGTTTATCTTTCTTTATTGCTTATACGTAATATTTACATTTAAATTCACTTTAAAAACTTGACCTAATTTATTATTCCCACACAAAACACGTATAATATGACCTTAGAACGGGGGTCCCAGTAAAGTAATTTTTTTTCAAATGTTGTAAAACGTCACCGTTGAATAATAAAAAATAAAAAAAGTATTATTGAATAAAAAAAAAAAATTAAACACACGCGTAACGTATAAAAACTTTTCCCTTCTTTACTATAAATTTACCGTAATTATGTTTAGCAATTAAGAAAATAGTTTATTTGTAATTGCAATAGTGAAGGAGAGTTGGTAGTTATAATGGGGTGCTGAGTGGACATCCTTCTGCTATACGTATGTTTTGTTGTTCGTATTTTTAAAAATTCACATAATTCAGAATCCTTACGACTCTATTTGTGCATAGCAAGTGCACATCAATATAATTAACCCCACTGTAGAATTTGGCAGCCGCCCCTGGTTGGGAGCCCTGACATATCTGAAAAAACCCTTGACGCTGTGCAAAAACTCTGTCCGTTTGATAGATTCGCCTTTCTTGACAAATGGATTGCAGTCTTTGGAGCACAGACGTCAGGTATGAATGCTGTCCCTGTTCTACCTGTATTTTAATGGAAGATGCTCTGAGGGACTAGCGTCATTGATCCATTCGGCACCGGTGCACAATCGGGAAACACACACGCCAAACGCGCGCCCAACTTTTGTACACGGTTGACATTTGTCTTGTGTTCAACAGCTTAGCTGTGGAATGATCTGCCGGTATCTGTTTCCTCCCTCCTACAGGTTGTAACGTAAATACTGACCCCGCGTCTATTATTATTATTATTATTGTCTACGGAAGAGATTTGTGAGAAAATGTCTATGGGAGACATCCGACGGGAGAGAGCTAAGACAAGATGGCGCCGGACATAACCTGACACGGGCGGTGGAGCTTGACGTGATTGAAGGGAGTGATATGTGTTAGTTTCTTTTCTTTTCTGTTTGACGCCAACGAGCGTCTACCCAATCTACCCGAAGTGGGTATGTTTTTTAATTACTGATGGCCAATTCGTAAAGCGGTGAAATCCAACCGCGCGTGCCTGGCACGTTGGAGGAAATCCTTGTGGAGTGATGTGAACGGATACGAGAGTCGGTGGCTGTATTGACGACCCTACAGGACCTAAGGTAGCATCCTCACCTATCATTGCCTGAACCTCGCGGAAGAAGGCAGATGGAGCTTCGGATGGCGGATGGACTACGCATCATGGACCGTGGGAATCGGTGAACATCCGGGCTGGAGCGGCCTTTTCTGAAGCCGGAGGAGAGGATTATGACCACAGGAGTCATCATATATCCTTTTAATTAATTATTAATTTATCTTAGTCTTACTCTCCACTCTTTTCTTCCTCTACATTTAATTGGGGGTCAATAAAGACTATGTTTAAATGTGAATAGGGTTTTATTTCCTGTATCATGTTATATATCCAAATATTCCCGCACTTCATCCATCAGATTCATCCACGAATACTGAGAGATAAGTCGAACAATAGCCGGAGGAGAGGTTACAAGGTTCAGTCCTTCCTATCCTTCCCCAGAAAGATCCTCCACACAGCGTCTCCAAAGATGATATATGCCTTGAGGGAAATTATATCCCCCAGGGCCTCCGGCGTGGAGTTCTTGTAAAATGTTGAAATTTGTTCAAAATATTTATAAAATTGTCGTCAAAATGAAGTACCTATGGACAAAGAAAACAAAGAACACTATTCACTCTAACATTGTAAGACAATCCGTATAACTTTTCCAAAGACTAATCGGAAAAGGGTTCTACAAAAAGGGTTTAAAATAACGAAATCAATTTACCGATTCCACTTGCAATTGTAAACATGACGTTCCAAGTTAGTGCATTGAATCCGAAATCACGCTTTACAATTTCAACGATTCTTTTTATGTGATGGATCGTGAACAAAAGTAATGACTGAAAGAAAACTTGGATTAACACATCTCGGAATTTTTTTCTTTTAATGTAATTGAGAATTCCCGCTGTACCTAATCAATTGTTACCAATCCATATCGAGAGATTCTCACCGGATTGAAATGTACCCAACCGTTCCTCTTATTCTACGTCCATGAAGGCGGTAGTGATGGGGTGTGCATTCCGACGAGGGAGATGATAGACGAAAAATGAAGATTTTTCTGATAAAAATAGGAATTTATATCGAATGACAATAATACCTGCTATCTGAGGTAATACCAGGAGCTTCTTAATATTATTTACAAAAATTATATAATAACATTCCATTTATAAAGCGCAGTTTTGTGTTATTTCATTTCAAGTGCACTTTACTATAATAAACTTAAAAATAATAATTAAATTATAAAAAAAATAATAATAATAGTGTGATACCACACAAGAGTACCAGTTGCTCCCAACCGTCTGCCGAGCCAGTGAGATTATGGCACCCCCAATTGGGGTATGTTGTGAGGCTGGAGGTATTGAAGAGAGGAAGGAGATAAGATATAGATAAGAGAAAGGTGGGAAAGTACCTGACTATTCAGATCTGCTCACTAACCACGACTTAAGTCATTTCAAGCAACGCTTCGATTCTGAATGGTGGTCTTTCACAAGGGCGATACTGACAGTATGTACCACTCTCTAACGTGCCGCAAATATACTAAATATTATTTTTAATGAATAAATTGTGATATAACACAATTTAATCCAATAAAATTTTCTTGCGAAAGCCAGGATTTGAACCCGCGACCTCCGGATTCGTAGCCGAGGATCGTAACCACTCAACCACGGAGATCATCGACTAACTCCAATCAGTGGTATTCCCACAGTGCTCCTTCTTAATGTCATTAGAATCAAATTCGAATTTCTGGTTGGTAGTTTTTTTTTTACGAGTGACATTTATTTCGCCTTCAAAGGGTATTGTCAAACTAAGTACACAGAAAGCACTGACAAACAAATGTTTCGTTTTACATTATAATAATATTTAACACCCTTAGTCACATTTCCGGAAAACTAGCTGTACTTGATTGGCTGTCAGTAGTTTTATCACAGTTTGCCTTCTGAAGGCAAAATAGCTGTCAGATAGTCCAGAAAACATATTTTAATTGGGAGGGTTGAAAATATCCAAGAATTTTTATTTTTATTTGGTGGAGTCTTGTTTATGCTTGTAGTTGCACAAAAAGTTGATTTAAAAAAATAAAAATATGAATACCGCACAAGAGTCCCAACTGCTCCCAACCGTCTGGAGCCAGTGAGACTACGGCATCCCCAATTGGGGAATGTTGTGAAGCTGAAGATATTGGGGAGGGGAAGGAGAAGGGGAAGAGGAAGGTGGGGAAATACCAATGCACCAATGGGGAATGCACCAATAAGACAAATCTGTTTCACGATACTCATACATTGTGAATAAACACCTCGAACTATATTATTTTTTAATGCATTCCAACAAAAAATCTTTCTTATCATAATCATCCATTCATTGATCTTCTATCTTACTATTTCAGTTCTCATCTTTGTGGAGGTAAACCAAGACGGATCGATGCTGCATGCGGTAAAGTCAGCGTATTGGATAATTTCCAATCCAATTGCGACAAATCGATCACTTTGGTGACTAATCGATTTCCCCGGCAAGGCTGTTTTTCTGTCGGCGTGTTTTGTGTTTCCGCCGCCAGGGGGTTTCCGGCCCCTTTGTGCTCTTTATTTAATTAAATCCGAATTAAACTCGATGTCTTTACAATTACTTTGTCACGTACAGAGAAGTACTTGTCCATTGAGGTGGAAAGGCAGAATTCTCTTGGACACGTCAGTTTGAGCTGCTTCTACGGCTCGTGATGAAGTTGAGAACCTGTAAGCTGTGACATGAATATCTCCTTTTGTGATTCGAGTCAGTTCAATCAATTTGTATGGGGTCTATTTATATTTCATTTTTAAAGTAGCTCGGGCAAGTAGCTTGATCTTTAAAGTAGCTCGGGCAAGTAGCTTGATCTTTAAAGTAGCTCGGGCAAGTAGCTTGATCTTTGCGACAGAGGTTATGTTATGAAATTGAACGTGATGGTGCTAAGCTTATTTTAAAGGGTGATAAACCAGGAATTTATATTAAATGTTACGATTTAGATGCAGTGGCGGTTTTCTATAAGGTGCGTTAGTGCAGTGAACTCTCATAAAAATGATAAGAAAATAAAACAAATATGTATTATAATATAAATAAATTTAAAACACTTTTTTACAAAACGTGTTAAAAAATCCACCCGTCCGTATAGGTAATACTTTCTGAGAGTGAGTCCGAAATGAATTCCATATGTGCGTTATGAATTCAGCGTCTATGGGGCTTTCTGTCCTAAGAAGTACTTAATACATTTTTTTTCTCATAGATCTCGGCTGGAAACCTTTTGGAATCTATAAGGCGACCGTGTGTTAACAACACATATGTACGGGATAGAATTTTGCGAGAATCAACTGATTTTTTTCTGTGATTTTTTGTGTTTTACGGAGAGTTACTTACTGAAAACGATACTTTTTTGTATATAAAAAAAAACGAAAAGTAAAGCTTCTTACATAAGTTGGGATTTTCGTATTGAAAATTATTTTTTGTAACCAACGGCTTTATAATATTTATTTGCCACGAACGTTTTAATGAATCGCCAAAATATTTCATGTTACTAGGTCGCTAAATCGTGGTGCAGTCATATGTTGAAATTCCTTTAGATCTACTGAAAATATATATATATATTACGGAACAGAACAACGTATTTTGTATGTAGAACTTTTAAGTTTCTTTTTTTTTTTTAATTCCCAATTGAACTCCCAATGAGATAGGTCACGGACTGCCACTGTTTAGATGCCTAAAATAAATTACGTGAAATATTTTTTATATGTTTCAGTACGAGTTCTTTTTTATGTGACATCTCATAAGAGCTCCCACGTCTTTCAATTTTGTTAGAAAAAAATTGTTAGAAATTGATCACTATTTGTAGGTACTAAGTTTATAAAAATATTTATGTTTTTGAAATCAACTTCTTTCTTTTAAAAATTGAATGACGCAGAAAAGGGTAAGTACGTTAATTTTCTTTTGTTGGAGACTACGGTAGTCTTAGCGTCACGGTGCGTAGCGCGGGCAAGCCTGCCTAATAGATCAATGGAACCGATCTGACGTGATCTTTGATGGTGGCGCGTGTTATGACATCTCTATCTGACACGCTCCGTCATACTTTACTTTACAAGAAACCGTAATGAAGTTCAAATTATGTTACAAGCAGCAATTGATACAATATTTACACCGTGTTATGAAGATTCTAGTAAGTACGTGCCTAGAGAAGAAGGCTGGGGAAAGTGTTAGATTTTCTTCAAAATCCACCCAAACGGTTTCCTTTTACGAGCCGGAAAATGTAGATTATTTTTAATCAAAACGTGCCATTTTTACGTAAATCCCGTGCAATAATCCAACCTGCCCGGAGTCAGTGGGATTATTTCATCCCCAATCCGGAGTCAGTGGGATATGTTGTGAGGCTGATTGAAAACTGACCTGACTATTCAGATCCAGACACCAAACACGACTTAAGCCATTTTGAGAAATTTTTCGCTTCTGAATGGTGATCTTTCACCAGGGCGACATTGAGAGAATCAAACTGTGGATTCTTTAAAAAATTTCGAAGGGCTTAAATAAAAACTTTAAATACATTTGGTGTACCTACCTGCGAAACGTTTATAACGTGTTCTATAGTCTGAAATTTAAAAGTAGACAAAGCGTTATGGCACTGCGATAGTTTAAAGGGTTTTAAATCGCAACACAGAGGTGGCTCATAGGAAAATCGAATTAATTTAAAAAAAACACAGTGATTCAAGTGCGTATTTTTTACAAAAACCAAACGGTGTTCAGAAATCAGGGGTACTTTGCGAAAAAAATATGTTTCTACATCATGTTCACTTAGATATGTTAGATAAATAAAAAATAAAATAATATCGAAATCACAGGTCAAAATAATAAATAAAATGTAAAAAAGAATAAATACATTACGATGTTTTTCCTTTGGGCATTGTTTGCTAATAAACTGTCAAACACGAATGTCAAGGATTAACTCAAATCAGAATAAAATTTTCATAAATTTACACAAATGTTGTTAACAAACCATTCTATGTACGGGTCTTTTCAATAGTTTCTTTTGTAAATATCTTCTTTGCTGGACACTAGCTTCCTTGCTCGAAATTCTACTAATAATGCAGAAACACACTTCCCTCATTTTTTAGTTTATTCATTTTAAATTTTAAATAAATTGAAAATAAATCGGGGGACGCCAGAGGGAGACATGGCACGATCAAGTGAATCAAATACTTGAGTCGGGCCATGTCAGAAGTCGGAATAACAGAAGAGAATATATGAGGCGTTGTATGAATGTGAATTAAGCAAGAAGTATATGCCAAGATGGAGTTTTTTGGCGGTCCGTCCTCTCTGCTTACCCCTGCGCGGAAACGACGTTATGGTTAGTTAGTGAAAATAATAAAAAATAACTAAAGTTTTAATAGTGACCGGTGATAATAGGTCAATGCGAATTTTCGACAACCAACAACAAATTGTCAAAGACCTCGGTTTAAAAGTTCCAAAATAATACAATTTAATGCCAAGCTGTATTTAAAAAAATAAAAACAAATTACACAGAATAATTGTTGAATTTCATTGATACTATTTGAATGCATTTCATCAAATGAATGCCGTTTCTAGCATTCATAGAAAAGTTTCTCTCGAAGTTTAAATCGCTTCAGGCACTATCCACGATTGCCGTTTTTCCGGGAAATGGGTTTTTTGGTAACGGGAAGATTGATTGAATTAAAAGAACGAAAACAATTTTCCGAGAATTCGGACAATGATCGCCGAAGTTTCTGATTAACCGGAATCAGGCTGTATTATGACAAGCTCAAATATAACTAACAGTTCTCGGAAATCCGAAATTAGATTTCAAACGTCATTCGGTGTAGGTACCACCAAAAAAATTTATGTGAAATCATAGACGGTTTCATGATCAATGATGAATCCATGATGAATCAATACATGTATAAATTGGCACACTTTTTAAAAGTGACACAAAGTCATTAAAAGTACGAGGAAAAAGCACGAACATCTAATCTAATCTAATTAATTTAAATACACAATAAAACATTTATGATAAAATTAGGTTAGATTACGTTTTCGGGCTAGTTTTATGTTTGTTTGTTTGTTTGTTTGTTTGTTTGTTTGTTTGTTTGTTTGTTTGTTTGTTTGTTTGTTTGTTTGTTTGTTTGTTTGTTTGTTTGTTTGTTTGTTTGTTTGTTTGTTTGTTTGTTTGTTTTGTTTGTTTGTTTGTTTGTTTGTTTGTTTGTTTGTTTGTTTGTTTGTTTGTTTGTTTGTTTGTTTGTTTGTTTGTTTGTTTGTTTGTTTGTTTGTTTGTTTGTTTGTTTGTTTGTTTGTTTGTTTGTTTGTTTGTTTGTTTGTTTTTTTTCTTCATTTTTTAAAAAGTGTACTAATTCATACGCGATTTTGATCACCATCGGAGCAAGAATCCACCTGACACTGTTTCAGAGGGACTGCCCTGGTGTCCTGGCAACGGCTCGTCCTAAGTAATCCTACTTAATCTATTTTGTTTCTCCCGTTTACTGTTTTATGTTAGTATTTCTCCGCGTCTCACCATGTTCATCTACGGACTACGGACGAGTAGAGTACCCATTTTAGAATTAATAATCAAATGTTTAATGTATCTAAATACTTGCCTAATCATAAACATTCATTTTCGTATGATTGTGTATTATGTACCCTTCGAAGTAAAAATATTCATCTATGTTTTAATCTTAAATTCGATGATGGTGGATGAAATATTCACATTTAACAAATAAAAACCCTAAACACTTTATAAATTTCACACAATATTTAAAATACCAATATTATACAGCTGGTGGGTTTGAAAGTAAAGTTAAATGATAAAATTACATACATCTAATTAATATTCTTTCCCGATAATTAATTATTTTAAACAAATTTATTTAATTCACAAGCTGTTTACATTAGTTTCGAATTATTTTATTTTATCCTATTATAGGTTTTAAGGAATGACAAACAAAAATATTAATAAATTCTTTACTAATAAAAATTACCTTTGTGGAAGTCATTTATAAAAATATTCACGATGACGAAGACCTGCATTAACCGTTTACAACATATTTCAAAACTATAACTACAAGTTACTGCAAATATTACCTTCGGTTTTTTAAATAGCTCATGTTGTTATATTATAATATCCAAAATTTTCATCGAATTCAGTCTGCTACTCGTGAATATTTTAAATTGTGGTTTTTATTTGAATGCATGTAATATATATGTTATTTTCTAATTATATTAGGTTAGGTTATTTTGTGTAGATTTTCTTGCTCTTTTTATATTTGTACTTTACATTTAATTATTTATATCCCTAGTTTATTCTAAATTGTTATATAGTATTCTAAATTGTGCATTTAAGTGAATTTGCTGATCATGAATATTTTACTTTATAGTTTTAATTTGCAAATATATATTCTATAATAACAGATATACTATGTAGTATATCTGTTATTATACTATGTAGTATATCTGTTATTTTACAATTATATTAGGTTAGGTTAGTTAGTGTAAAGCGCACATGAAGTGAACCTTAAAAAAACTGCGCTACAGAAATTAACTCTTATTATCATAAGATTTTTCAAAAAATTTTTTTTTTTTATTGATTATTCTGTAGGACTCCATTTAAAAAATAAAATAAAATAACAATAGCGCTGCTATAAGCGATGGAAGTATTTTCTGATGTCCTGCAAATTTTGCATTATTTTTTGTGAAATTTATGTTATAATTGTTTTTTACTAGGTATAAATTGAAAAATGAATGACCGTTTGCCTCGTTTTCGACGTGGAAGTTAGCTTCGTTCCAATAAACTTAAAAAATAAGTACCAGGAATCTGTCATTTACCCGGAAATTGCGAATTTTGAGATATTCTCTTCAAAATGGAAAATTTCAGGTCTCCATTTTCCGATACTATTTTTCTCTTACTCCAACCCCTTTCCTACTTTACGTAAAAATACAATTATTAAAACAACTTCCTAAAATATTTCTGTGGGATGTTGAACAATATTTAAAGTGTTTTAAAAATAAATTCACACTTATTATGTTATATATTTCGCTTGTTTCTGGGTTAAATAAACAAAACGAAGTAATGCATTTCTGAAAACAATTACATAAATATACTAAGGAAAAATGTTTTTCTGATTTGAATACATTTACATATTACATGTAAATAAATGTAAATGACGGCCTCCATGGTCGAGGGGTAAGGCTCTCGACTACGAATCCGAAGGTCGCGGGTTCAAATCCCGGCGTGCACAAGTAATTTTTATTTAATTAATTTGTGTTGTTTCACAATTAATTCATTTCAAAATAATATATATCATATTTGCGCACGTTCCAGAGTGGAAGATACTCTCAATATCGCCCTGGTGAAAGACCACCATTCAGAATTGAAACTTTGCTTGAAATGGCTTTTCGCCGTGTTTGGTGACCAGATCTGAATAGCCAGGTATTCCCCACCTTCCTCTTCCCCTTCTCCTTCCCCTCCCCAATTCCTCCAGCCTCACAACATTCCCCAATTGGGAATGCCATAGTCTCAATGGCTCCAGATGGTTGGGAGCAGTTTGGACTCTTGTGAGGTATTCATATAAAAAAAAAAAAATTACAACGATATAATATGAAAAAATACAGGAAACGGTGTTTCAGACCTCCCTGAAAAGCTGAATACAGTACAATATACTCATGGCAGTCAAGGTCGGACAATCTTGTGAAATTATAAGAACAGGTGAGTCCCGGGTCCTGAGCAAGGTAAGCATATTACCCGTAACTCGTCATTAGCACCACACTGCGATATTTCGCATCTCAAGTCTCAAGGAACGCACCATTATAAAGTGAAGTGCACCCAATGCAATATTCCTTTGTCTGGATCTAAAGGGAAGCTGTTGGAGGCGCAATAAAAGATCTGCGCCTTCCTCCCGTATCCTAATAATGCGAAGGAATTTTATGCTTTGTTCGGCTGGGCGGTGAAAGAAATTCAGATAATTAAAACATATTTGTGTTGGGTCATTTTGTTAAAGTTTTAAATTAAATACCAATATATGATTCCTTGTAAAATCTTAAATTTAGCTGGAAATTATTATTTATGACGACTGAACCCAATATGCTATTAGTTATTGGTTACTGGTTTTCTTTCATCCAATTAAGAAATATGATGTACGAAAAAAAAACTTTGCAGTGTAGATACTATGCACGTCTTATCTGAAACGGATGTAAGGCAGTACCTGCTATGAGTATAGAACTCGATCCGTTGAACTGCTAGCCGAGCATTCAAGATTACCTTATTACTACATTTACAAGCTTTTCATCCAGCAGAGCTGTAATTTCTTCAATTCATAACAGAATCATTAATTGGAATACATATAAATAACTTAATTATACGTTCTAAATATTTATTTGACAAAATTAGCCATATAATGGAAAACAGCTAAATTCATGTCGAAAATGTCGCGAAATCATTATTTTTATAAGTTCTAAATAAATTATTTAAAAAAAAATAATGATAATATATTTTTTATTTAATAAAGTAAAAAAAAACACCAACAAACAAAGAAATATTTTTCACTTTTGTCGCAAAATAACTAAATGGGAACATAACACCACTTTTTTTCAAAATGCCGCCTTTGTTGCTGAAAAACAATACTACTTTTCCCAAAAATTACAGGAATTTAACCGAAAAATTAAGTGTAATTTTCAGGTCCCCACCTAGATAATGCATTCTTCTAATTTAAATTCGATGCTACTTCTTCATGGAAATTGAAAATTAACATTTTTTTTATTAAGGCTTTTTAATGAATCTCATGTGATCAGTACCACAAAAGAGTTGGTACTGTCAGTGAAACTATGACAGAGATGTAAAAACATTTCCTTGATAATAATTTGTGAGTTCGTAGTGGTCTCTTTAGCTCTATTTTATGACATCTCTTCACAGAAAGTCCAAAGACTATATATATAATATCACCTTCAAGGATATGCGTATATAGTATTGGGAATCTACCTGTCCAGTTCGAGTATTTCTCCAGCTACCAGCTGAGCCTCCTCACGTTTTTCACAATGGATAAAACGAAGCAAGAGTAAATTGCCACACATTGTAGCAGCTCACGACAGTTAGCCGAGAAGCGTACTTACCTGGATTACGATATTATTTCTTTCCGAAGCAACCGGCGTGTGACGAATCCAACCTAGTACAGCAATTTCCATACTCAGGACTTTATTACCCGCCCGACCACAAAGTAGATGGAATGTGTTAACGCTAAAATTGCAAATTACATGGACCTCACCTCGTGTTCCGACGCTAATGATGGCTCAAAGCCGATACTTACTTAAGTATTTCGTTACCCTGATTTATGGCATCCGTCTCGGCCAGAATCGATTCATTAATGAATTAGAAAACTTAATCAACTTAAATTGTATGAAATTGTTCGAAATTGACGATTAATTTGTGGCGGGGAATATTGTTGTGGTCTAGTTCGCATGCTGTAAAGGTTGGTTTTAATCATTTTACGGTACATACCAACACTAAAAGCCATGGTTTTAAAATGCGTTTTTCTACGCATTTTAAATCTACGAGTTCAATAACAAATGTCAAACACTTCCACATCGATATTCTAATATATTTTACCTAATTATATACATTTTTTGTAAAACGTTTTTTTCATTGGATTTCAGCTACTCGTTGAGGCGGTAGCCATTTTACAAGGTGTTTTTCTTGTTTAGTCTCGACGGAATATTTTTTTAATGTAAGTTTTGAAGATGTATTTATAAGATTTTGTAATTTTTTTTTAATTTATCGTATTTTACCTTTTTTATAAACAGAGAATTATTTATTATTTTATGTAAAACACACCCTCTGAGACGTAATGTTCCTTATAGCAATAACTTCGAAAGAATTGAAAAAAATGTGCCTAAACCAAATTTTTTCTAATAATTTTATCAATTGTTATCAAGGATCAAATATGTTCTACCACTACCAGTTTTAATTCAGGTCTGAAAGGGTTAAGGTTTTGAAAATAGGGATGTTTTTTTATGACACTAATAGTGCGTTTTGTGCTTTCAGATCTCTTCCCACTGTTTGTTACTTCTGTCTTGTTTCATTCTCCAGTTACATGTATCACTGCTACACATCACGTATGGTATTAGAACTTTTTTGTGACCTGTTAAGGTTAAAGATAGTACGTAACATTAGAAATTGCAATCGTGGTCGCAATTTAATATGCACATTTCAAAAAAGTTGGACCTTTTTTTTACAGTAACTCAATTATCAAAATCGTATAATATTTATATTGATAGGTTAGGTACCTACCAGTGGCGTGCATTGATCTATAACCAAAGGTATCCTGTGTTTTTTTTACGGTAACTCCACACAGGAGACCCTGAGGGTTATAATTTCCTTCAAGGATCTTCTTTGGGGATGCTGTGTGGAGGGTCTTTTAGAGGATAGGAAGGAGTGAACTTGGGTCTTGAAGAGACCCATGTTATAGGATGGAGGAAACACAGAGACCGGCAGATCATTCCACAGCCGAGCTGTTGAACACAAGAATGAATCGTAGAAGCGACCCGTTATCATGTGACAAATGTCAACCGTGTGCAAATGTTGGGCGCGCGTTTGGTGTGTTTCCCAACTATGCACCGGTGCCGAAGGGATCAATGACGCTAGTTCCTCGGAGCATCTTCCATTAAAATACCGGTAGAACAAGGACAGCATTTCCACCTGACGTCTGTGCTCCAAAGATTGCAACCCGTTTGTTAAGATAGGCGAATCTATCAAACGGAGCGCCCGTTTCTGCCCAGAGTCAAGGGTTTTTTTTAGATATTTTGGGACTCCCGACCAGAGGTGGCTGTCAAATTCTATAGTGGGGCGCACTTGCGATTTGTACAGGGTCAGCAGTTGTGTACTATTAAAGTATCTGCGGGCTCTGTACAATACGCCCAGCTTCTGAGAGGCTAACATTACTCGGGCTTCGATGGAGACCCCATACCTGAGCTGGTCACTTAAGGTTACACCAAGAATATCAATGGAGGGCTTGTTGGGAAGATTGATTCCGTTAAAGGAGACTAGATTATCATTTCGATCCCTTTTAGACGTAATCAGACATGATTGGGTCTTTGAAACATTATATTCGACGAGGTTATTCTTACCCCATGAGGAGACCCTTTCGAGGTAACCGTCCATCCTTTGCTTCAAAGCCCCCCGAGCCGTTGGAGTTTGTGTGTCCTTTGGGGGCTTGTCAAATAAAAAGCAATCGTGGACTCTACTGTCATCCGCGTAACAATGGATTGGTGCACATGTCAAGAGGTCATTGATGTTCAATGTCGGAGACAGAACCGATCCTTGTGCAATACCAGGGCCCCCGTAAGACAAGTAGTACATCCCGATGCCGTATCCTCAGCTTTTTCATAAGCCGCAGTGAGGAACCGACGGCGGGATGGCACCCCAATCATCGAGGGCCGAGTTTTCCGCAAACATTTTCCCTATAAGGTTTGCCTTTTCGGTAGCAGTGTTTGCTAGTGAACCGTCGAGTCTGGTAAGAGGCGGCAGACTGGATTTGCAGAAATTGCGTAGATTATTGTAGATTGAAATCCATTAATTGTCAGTCAGCAAAGCTCTCAGTAAGTAAGTTGCCCCGGTCTGCACACTAAGCTCCAATTACGCTTTCATTAGGTTATGATTGGCTGCCGACTTCAACATAGAAAATTGAAGGGAAATGAACTGGAAGTAATCTCGGCTAAACTATTAAATCTAATAATTGACTAGCGATATCAAGGGCAACCCTATTGGACCAGTCATGTTTTAAAACAACACCACGTAAACAACTCTTTGGCAAGAAAATAGAAGATTCTTGATGTTTGGGAGCAGTAAGTAGCGTATTCTTGCTTTGTCGATACTTTTATGTTGGCACTCGGAGGAAACTGTCCAGTATTCATATAAAACATACATACGAACGGGGGAGCAACTTGCAAACTGATTTTCCTTACATTTCCCGATAATAACATATTTATATTTTCCTAGGTTAGGTTATTGTTATCTTAAAACGTTCGGATATATTATTACGTACAATTAATGTATATTTGAAGAAAGTGATATTAGAACTAAATTGAAATCCCTAAATCTTAACAAATCAGCTGGTCCCGATAACATACCTCCAATCTTTTTATTTAAATGTTTATCAGTCTTGACTTATCCTCTTACTAAACTTTTTAACTTGTCTCTAAAAATTGGAACCTTTCCGAAGAAATGGAAAACGAGCTTTCTGTCTCCAATCTTCAAAAAAGGAAATAAATCTGATATTTCCAACTATAGACCTATATGTATTCAGTCATCAATTCCGAAACTATTTGAATCTGTTCTGCTTACCAAAATCTCGCCTGAAATTAATAAAGTAATTTCACGTCTACAACACGGGTTCATCATTTACGAAGAACACTTATTCAAAACTATGCACAAGCGTCTCCAAACAGACGCAGTGTACACAGATTTTAGTAAGGCATTCGACAAAGTCTCACATAAAATTCTTATACATAAATTAAGTACTCTTGGAATAACCGGGAATATTTTGAGATGGTTTGAATGTTATCTACACAAAATAAAAATATCGGTCAAACTCAATTCACACTTTTCATACCAGTTTGAAATCTTCAGCGGCGTTCCACAGGGGTCACATTTGGGACCAGTATTGTTTTCCTTGTTTATCAACGACATAAATACTATTTTTGATGGAGTTGTGATACTCCTATTCGCTGATGATCTTAAAATTTACAAAACTATTACTAATCTCAATGACTGTTACATATTGCAATTGAATCTTGAGAGGCTACAAGAGTGGTGCATTGGTAATGAACTGTTTCTCAATATTGAAAAACGTCAATCTATAACTTTTGTTCGAATTAAAAATCCCATCACGTATCAATATAGCATCAACAACATTCACCTAAAAAGGGTTGAGCAAATAAAAGACCTAGGTATAATTTTTGACCGCAAACTAACTTTTGTTCCCCACATTAATGAAATAACTAATAAGGCCGTGAAATGTTTGGGATTTATTTTGAGAACGGTGAAAGATTTCAAATGAATTAAATCCTTTAAATTACTGTTCACTGGATTGGTGAGAAGCAATTAAGAGTATAATTAGACAATCTGGGCTCCATTTTATAAGATTCACCAATTAAAAATTGAGAGAGTGCAGCATAAATTTCTTCGATTTATTAATTAGAAGTTAGGTATTCCAATCGAAAATCTTAATTATACATTTTTAATAAACCCACTTAACCTAACTGATTTATCATTTAGGCGCACAGTGAGCGATTTAGTATGTCTCTTCAAAAGAGCAAATGTCAGATTGGACGCCTTGGATTTAACGATCCGTATTACCCTACGTATACCTATCCGTAATACGAGACAGATCACAATCTGTATCACAATCCAGCATCTTCAAATAATTATTTCGAGAACTCATCTATTCAAAGATTGCACAGACTTGGTAATGTGTTTAGTTGATGTTTACCGTTACAACACTGTGTCCAAGCTAAAAATCAGTTTATTTGAATGTTTTTATTAAATTTATTAAGTTTTTTTTTTCGTGTGCATCGTTTTTTATTGTTATTTTTATTATGTTATGTTTCTGTAAAATACCCAACCAGGCATAATAAAGGTTTGTTGTTTTATAAACACGTATATTATAAACTGTTCATGTTTTACAATGTCATAGTAATTATAAATCTACTGCAACTTAGTTTTTTTTTCATGTGCATTTTTTTGTTATATTTATTATGTTACGTTTCTGTAAAACATCTAATCAGGCATAATAAAGGTTTGCTGTATTATAAACACGTAAATTGTAAACTGTCATGTTTTACAACGTCATGGTAGTTATAAATCTACTGCCTTTATTACCCACCTATTGCGCTGAAATTAGCCACTAACATAGTATCTACCTTCTCACTTTATACTTATGTTATAATATTATGCACTTACCTATTTTTTATACTCTTTTGTACAACCTGCTGTTATAATATAACCACAGGTTAAACTATTATTCATTGCGATAATTACGCTGTAACTACATACTGTTATATTGTACCTAGATACTTCTTTTACACTTAATTTATTATTTTATGTGTACATTATTGTACTCCTTTGTAAAACTATGTGATACACATATCAATATGTAAAAGCCGTGAAAAAGGCGTGAATAAATAAATAAATATAAATTATTTTACCGCTGCTTTTTGCTTTTAATTTCTCCAAAAAACAAACTTCAGTTCTCAAATGGATAAGCTCCCATTTCTTGATTTTCTTGAAATCAAATCAATATGAGTAGAAAGCTTTTGATTCAGCATAATATTTTCGGAAAACTTTCTTATAAAAACATAAATATCAACGTTTGTGACAGAACTCAAGCCATGTTGCTATACGATATCAACGTTTTTCTGGTTGCATTAAAGAATTACATAATTATAATACATGATTTTTTTTCAGATGTATGTGATTTTCCATTTTACAGATTTAAAAATAATAACGTTATTAATTCCACACAGGAAGCCTTAAGAAAAATTATTTTCCCCAAAGACTATGTCATCGTTGGGGATGTTATCTGTAGGTTTTTTTTATGAAATGATGGAGAAGAAGTTCTTGGAAGGTAAAGGGTATGATGGGGTGGGTAGGAATTTGGGGGTCGGTCTGTTCAGTAACGGACGAATGAATCCATCCCTCACTGCGGAGCAAGGCGATGGATCGAGAGAGTCCGGCTGGAGGGGTCAAAGGGTCTCCCTATACCGACCTCCTCCGATCCGGCCCACGACGCAGTTGGTGGGCAGACCCATTCGCCGCCAAGACCTAGACAAACCTCATTCCATGAACCCGGGCACCTCTGCAAACTCACCAGACGTAGCGAACCATTTGGGGTGACCTATGAGAGAGGTGTTGGTTATCCAATGAGCTGTTATACTAATTGTCTATGTCTCGTCTAATGAGTATTATAATACCAATGGCAGAGAAGTTTATATCCTTGCATAAATGTTTATAATATTGTATATTATACACGTCTTTCCATCAATAGCGTTAATTATTTCATAAGTAGGTACTGTAGAATATTTCTTCTGCTTTTATCACGTTTTATTAAAGTTATTATAAGATAATAGGTGCTATGTCGTGAAATTGTTCAAAGATAATATGCAGATAATAAAACGTTATTGTGCCGATTATCAAATTACGATAAGGTAAAAAAAATGCGATAACCTTCGTGACTAGTTTTAAAAGAAAAGCCAATGTTTATTATTCACATTGACAGAAATACACATAATTATGAGATAGAGCGTTATTACAATTTTTTTGGCTCAGATCGTCGACTCTTATCCAATATACACTAAAAAACCTTCCTGTGTGTGTTTTATATTAACTTTAAAAAAAAACATTTTTTTATTACAAAGCGATGTTCTAAATAAATCGTTTTGTTTCTGTTTTATTTTCTTTTTTTTATTATTTAAGTGATACCATGGTGAGGGGTAAGGCTCGACTATGAATCCGAAGGTCGCGGGTTCAAATCCCGGCGTGGGCAAGTAAAATGTATTATAATATACCCATATTCCAGAGTGGAAGAATCTCTAAGTATCGCCCTGGTGAAAGACCACCATTCAGAATTGAAACGTTGCTTGAAATGGCTATTAGCCATGTTTGGTGACCAGATCTGAATAGCCAGGTATTTCCCCACCTTCCTCTCCCACTTCTCCTTCCCCTCCCCAATACCTTCAGCCTCACATTCCCCGATTGGGGACAGTCTCAGTGGCTCCAGACGGTTGGGAGCAGTTAGGACTCTGTGCAGTATTCATATAAAAAAAGGTGTTAAAGATTTTCATCAAATTAACTCGCTATTATAACGAAGCAAAACTTTGTAAAACTTTGGATAACTTCGAATTAATTTTTAATTGTTTTTATATTATTGTTTTAAAGTCGTCCATTGTACTGAATCAATTTACCCTAAAAAATGTCCTAAAAGTAAAATAAATGTGTTCTCCAGTCCTGCATTCGAAAACGAAATTCTATTTAAAATAAATATCAACTACTACTACTTCGACGGCCTCCATGGTCGAGGGGTAAGGCTCTCGACTACGAATCCGAAGGTCGCGGGTTCAAATCCCGGCGTGCGCAAGTAATTTTTATTTAATTAATTTGTGTTGTTTCACAATTAATTCATTTAAAAATAATATAGAGTATATTTGCCCACGTTCCAGAGTGGAAGATACTCTCAGTATCGCCCTGGTGAAAGACCACCATTCAGAATTGAAACGTTGCTTGAAATGGCTTTTAGCTGTGTTTGGTGACCAGATCTGAATAGCCAGGTATTCCCAACCTTCCTCTTCCCCTTCTCCTTCCCCTCCCCAATACCTACAGCCTCACAACATTCCCCAATTGGGAGTGCCATAGTCTCACTGGCTCCAGACGGTTGGGAGCAGTTGGGACTCTTGTGAGGTATTCATATAAAAAAAAAAAAAAAAAATCAACTCTTCTTTAGCCACTAACCGTCAAATAAATTTAATACCAATAACAATGAAATTAAAATAATAACTGCAATATCATGCGATGTGAATTGTTTTCTAATGTGGTATTTATCCTGTGCGAGCAAAATCATGCCTTTCCAAGCTAAAACTTTATAATATAACGTATTAATTTGGTGTGACCTGCCAGGTTAGAATATATATATATATTTTTTTTTTTTAATTAAAACAAAATAACTTTGTATACATCACTTTATTAATATACAATATTACTACATGTTTCGTGAGCGATGCTCACATCTTCAGGTATCAATGTATACTGAAGTTAACAATTAAAATATAGAACAGTTAGATTTAAGTGGGGAGGGGTGGTAGGGGAAAGACAAGTAATTAGGAATTACAATCAGATGTGAGCATCGCTCACGAAACATGTTGTAATATTGTATATTAATAAAGTGATGTATACAAAGTTATTTTGTTTTAATTAAAATACATAATGACATCACAAAGTGAAAACCTTCTAGAAGAAGAATTCTTCTTCGAAAAAAAAAAAAAAAAATTAAAATCTATGTGTGTCTTTTTGTGCATAATAAGATAAATGGTTGCGCAAATAACGGTTCAACTTGGATAGTCTTATAGTTGATTTGCACAATAATATGCAACCTTATAAACCTACCCAATTGTAATCCATACCTAGTCCATTGACTTTACCCGTGTCATTGTCCGCTGTGATTTCGTTCACTACGAATTAATTCGTACTCCTAACCCGCCGCAATATTTGTATTGTTTGTAACCGCCGCGATCTGTCGGATTATAGTCCCGCCGCAGATGAATATCGTCTGTGTTTTTCATGTTGAACTCTATTATATACTTATGTGCTTAGTGCATGGGCAGCCAAAGAAGATGTTTGTGGAGAAATAAGAATCAGGGGTAAGTTCTTTGATCCCATCTTACCCTTCCTATCTTACCCTTGCATATTTGAGCAAATCAATTGTAATTATTTAAATTGTTATAACGTTAATTTATGAACTAGCGCACCCGATAAACCCTAGCAAAGTAATATTTGTAAACCATCTTTGAGGTGATTTTTCATAAAAACGGCGCTATGCAAATCATCTAATTATTATTATTATTCACTTGTAAAAAAAAAAATAAATAAATTAGTTGAAAAAAAAACGAATGGATTACATCAAAAATCAAGAATCTTATATGGCATATGATTTTCTCGATATACAACGTACTTGATAAGTCTTTTACGACTTATGACTAGATTAAATGTGAAACGGAAATGTAGGATTACGAGAAATTATTAACCATAAGGCATCAAAGCATTTTAAAATGCACAAATATTTTCTTTACAGATAAGTACCAGTATAAAGCATAAATTATATTGAACTTGCATAAACACAGAATTAAGGAAAATTTAAGCGAACATTGATAGGTGATTCATTTCAGTATCTTTTTCAACTCTAATATGACATCAGATTTATAATTAACAACCGCGGATTCTAAGAAAAATCAATTAAGATTACTTAGTGAATAAAAAACAGCATTTATCTGTTATCCGTGAACAATTTGCTGAAAAACATGACAGCTATTTTATGGAAAGAAACAAGATATTTTGGAACAATATTATGCAGTATTTTTATTAAATCTTATTCATTCACAAAGTTTCTCGATAAAGATGAAGCGAAGAAGGACCTCGAGTTCTTTTGGTAAACGGCTTAATCCCGAATATTTAAAAAATAAAGCAGGGCATTAAAATAAATAATCTTTTTAATAATTACGTTTTCTTTTGCAATTTTTCAATATCGTCATATCGCCGAATTAATTAGTAAATTACATTATTAGTAAGTCCATTTTGACAAATTTACGAGAGAAATATATATATTTTTTTAAAGTTGTACAAATTTTAAATTTTTACGCAATAAATACGTAAATAAATAAAATTATTAGTGTGTGCAATCAAATTTTAGTTTTTTTATAAAATATTTAAAAAAGTTTTGTTACAACTTTGGTTGGTATTAATAATTCTAAAATTAATCTTTTCTGGGGTGAAATAATTTCTCTCAGGCCTATAACATCCTTGGGGATGCTGTGGTTAGGAATCTGTTGGTCCGTGTAAGTTATGATTCGCAAATAAATGGGAAATTCAGCTATGCCACCCTTACATAATTTTTTTTTCAAGCAACAATTTTTGTTGTTGTTACATTTATTGATTTGATGTTATTTTATATTTATTTATTTTTAAAGTTTCGATCCTTACGATTTTTTGTTAACTTATAATTATCATACGGATATGAGTTAATATGAATTTTAAAAAATGCTAAAAGATGACGTTCGTATCTCAATTTGTGAAAAAACCCACTTAGGTAAATTACTAATTAAGGTGACTATAATATGTAATTACGAAGTTATAAAAGCTGCAAGTTTTATGGAAAAGATTGTTGCAGATGTTTCGGTTGAAAAGTATTTAGGTAGGTAATATTGATCAGACTATAGTTTGACCATTTAAAATAATTATTTTTTTACACCATTGTATTTACTTAGGTTAAGGAAGTATGCTACGGTATGGGTACCTATAAGTCCATTGAAGTTTATCCCAGAAAATTTCTCTCCTTACAGCATCCTCCGAGATGGGTTTAGAGAGGTACCTTAGAATTTTTGAAACTAAATTTCAAAAGTAATCTAACCTGGCCAAATTTAAACATAACACGTATAATTATAGCCTAAGTCACCTAATCTAGTCAAATCTAGTTGAATATTGATCAGTCCATTTAATTAACAAGTAACAGGAACAGCGTTCAGAAAATGATAACATAATAAAGAAGAAAAAAAAACAATCGTTCTGATTCGGAAACAGTTTCATCTTAATCGTCTGACAGGTGACTGGCCAATGGGGCAATGGGCAATGATCATGATCATCAGATCATCTCCAGGTAATGGCTCGCAATCTATTGTGGGAGTCTTGTGTTCTCCGGGTATCTTACAATCGGATTGTATCAAATACCAGAGCATCGGATGATTTATCTCCGCGGCGGACAATGCAGTGTGTTGAAGAAAGGTCACCGCTGGGAGGGCCACATATTACTTTATTCTCGATCATTCGGTTCGATTAATCTCGGGTCGGGTGCTGCGTGTGCGGTCACCGAACACCGCGCGCCGCGCACCGCTCGCCGCTCGCCGCACGGGACGATCTCGATCATTACATTTAACCGGGGGGAGCTTTTCAACACAACACCGCGAGAGGACTAATGCCAATTTATGATGTGATACTCTTTCTCTTGCTCTCAGAACCCAATCGCTTTAAGGGTCAGCATCCAAAAATACGCACTTTGCAGGTTGCTAACTCAAAAAATACTACAAATGATTTATCTGTGAATTATATATGTGTAATTAGTAAAATGTATATGTTTTCAAAGGCCAATTATCCTCAAACTGTAATCTTTTAAATTCGATAAGAAAAACGTACTGGAATTTTAGGTAAAAAGTTCAAAATTGCTTTCACTGGTTTTCAAACTGCACCTAATTCATTGAAGAGTTATTATCATTAGAGTTTGAGGATTTTTATCGTTTGAAATCAGTAGACAATCAGTAGAATTTACAGATAAATCATTTATGACATTGCCTGAGTTAGCAATCTGAAAGTGATGCTTAGGGTTGGATATACTCAACGAACTACATATCCACTCATGTCGTCTGCATGACTCTTTTTTATCGAATGTTTATCATTGTTTGTTTTTATTATTTGGATCACTCATGGACAGTTAAGTTGTTGATAAAAATATTTATATTATTCTTGGTCGAGGGGTAAGGCTTTCGACTGCGAAAACGAAGGTCGCGGGTTCAAATCCAGGCGTGCGCAAGTAGTTTTTATTTCATTAATTTGTGTTGTTTCACAATGAATTCATTTAAAAATAATATATATTATATTTGTGCACGTTCCAGAGTGGAAGATACTCTCAGTATCGCCCTGGTGAAATACTACCATTCAGAATTGAAACGTTGTTTGAAATGGCTTTTAGCCGTGTTTGGTGACCAGATCTGAATAGCCAGGTATTCCCCACCTTCCTATTTCCCTTCTCCTTCTCCTTCCCCTCCCCAATACCTTCAGCTTCACAACATTCCCCAATTGGGAATGCCATAGTCTCACTGGCTCCAGACGGTTGGGAGCAGTTGGGACTCTTGTGCGGTATTCATATAAAAAAATATATATATATATATATTTTACTATCAAATTTGAGATGTGTGTGCATTTTAATATACGAGTAGCAGTGGGGAGCATTACTTTATGACCAAAGGTAGGCTGTGTGTATTTTTTCAATTTAGGGTATGAATAATTATCCATTGAATATTTAATAAAAAGCTATTTTATTATCATCTTCCGTTGATTTTTTTGACTAACTGAAGAAATGAGCGGACAAATTATTTGTTAAATTCATGAAAAAAAAACATTTTATACAGAAAATTGTCGCCTTTTAAAATTTTCTCTAATTTCGGTTTATGTTTCTAAGGGTAGGTATAGCTTTTCAGCCTTTATAGATTGCATGCCACTGACGAGTCCGTACTTAGGTATTACCAATGTGTTAAAATTGAAGCTGTGATTGTAAATATAAATATACCTGCAAAGTAAAAAAAAAGTAAGCGGATTAATATGTAATTAAAATCAGGCATCTTATATGTTATTTCAACAACGCAAGAGCTATTTTTTCACCAGATAAATGATTAAATTCCACCCCAATTCTAGATCCCTTTTATATATTGAATGTGATAAAAACACTAGCTACGTAAATTTATTCCCGATGTAAATTTGTAATAATTTGCTTATTAAAATCGTCGGAGTCATAGAAAACATTAATAAAAAACTGACAATTATTTTATGAAACTGATAAAATTAAAGAAAATATAGTCGATAGTTGGAATTGGTTCACTCGTGTATGCTGAAAGGAAAGTCTCTTTAGCATTTCCTCATATTACTAGTAAGTGAAACATTAATTCTTTATGTACACCACTTTTCTCTTACATGAATACGCCAACCGTTTTCGGCAAAACAGAGCATCCGTCAAAGATACAATGTTGCCTTTAAAAATGAACCGTTGCCGAGTTGCTAATATGAGCTTTCAAAGGGAATAAATAATTTTCTGTATCTGCATCCAAAATAATGCGAGAGTAATATCAGGTTATTATATTTTTTCTCCTTAATCAAGACATTTTCTCTTCATCTCGTTCATAATTATCTCATCTCACGTGAAGTGAGGCCAACATCTTGGTCGATCAATAAATTGTCAATGGAGTGGTAAATGCATTATGGTAATCACCCTAAATGAGCGGGTCCGATTGAGTCACAGATTACGGTCACGTGACGCGTGACGCGTAATACACGTGACGCGGCCGGCGTCTCCGCATCCCGGCCCGTCCCCGTCACGTCGCGTCACGTCCCGAGGGGGCTGCAATGACGGTGATGGGCTGCGGACCACCTCCAAGATGGAATAATTGAATATTCAACCTGGACGCGCTCGCCATATTGCAGCTCAGTGTGGGTTCCAGGGGCTCCCAAACTGTCATTATTGTATTAACTGTATTGATGTTTTGATCAGTTTTGAGGTTAGAATGTCAAATGTCAAAACAAGGATAAACTTTACCGTACATATCTTATTATTCTGTTCATAGTAAACCATAACCAAACACGAGTAATAAAATTACATACATTTTTAGATACTTTAACTCAAAGAATAATAATAGTATTGAGCATTAATAATATCTGTATTGATAATTGGTTTGCTCGTGAATACTCTGATTTATTTTACTAATAACAGTTTTTTTTATATTGAACAACAATTATAGAGCGTAACGTCACCCAAATTAAGTTTAAATTTCGCCAAAACTAAAATTTAAAATACAAAACAAAGAAATGTTCATAGTAATCTAAAAACAGAATGCGCACGTGACGTCAAATGTTCCAAATACAACGGTACCAACATAACAAGGTGTTTTCATGAAAAGGTTTTTTTATTCACTTTTAACTAACGATTTATAAATTCTACGTATTATATATAATAAAAGTTATATATTCAGAATCGGCGTTTGGTGATATATATGAATACATATTTTTAAAGCCATTATATTTTCATTTGGAATATGTCAACTGTTTTTCGATCAACTGTATTTGAGGATCGTTACAGCTATTCCTTAACAAAACTTTGGAAAGAAATACCGCTATTTATTCGAAGGTCGATAGGTCGAAGGTCGAGGTTTTGTAAATACATTTTGTAGGCTTTCGAAGGTGGAGTAGGTTATACTATGGTAGTTACATATTATCATTATGCATGGAAAATGTTAATAATGTATTGTGAATATTAGTTATGTATTATAAATGTTGAGTATTGCAATTTTTTTCCTAAAAAACTGTACTGTAGATTCTGCATATGATCCCACAATGAGTTTCTTTACTTTTGGAAATACAATGCGTAGGAATTGTTTTGGCATCTTAAATGCATAATTGTCGACTACCCACCTCTCCCCCTCGATCCAATCCCTTTTTTCAAGGTAGGCCTATTCAATTTCCGTGGCATCCTCTTGTTTCTCTTCAGTCCTTCCTATCACCCTTTTCTCACCTGGTTCTCCAAATTAACCTGCCCGTCAAGCCAGAATTGGGATTCTATTAGAGTTGTTGAAACAGGAATGTAATGTATACATTTTAAATAAAAATAAAAATTTAAAAAATGTTTTAAAAAATTAGGAGTTATTTTTCGGAAATAGAAATGTATTGTTGCCCGATCTATTTAAAGTAGACATCCTATTACTGTATGAAGAAGATCCTTTAGAAGATTTCCAGTGTTCTAGTGTGATAGGTACCTATCTGAAAATCATCCTATTTTATGTAACATTTGAATTTAATTTAAAAAAACACCCACAATATTATAAATAATTCCATTCTGTGTGTACAATTTTTTTTTATTTACAATTTATATTTTTATAAATGTTTCCTACTTGGTACGCTACCTTGGGCCGTATTATATAAAGGCAATATGTAGTTCACTTTAGTTTGTCTATTTTGTGTACATATGTCTAGTATATATTATTTTATAAAATCATTTTTAGTAATAAAAATAAAACTTATTGTTATGTAAAAAGATAATAATCATACATGTTAATAGTAAACTATCTGGGAGTTAATTAAATTAGTTTTGTGCAAATCCAGAATCGACGAAAACTCGACGACAATTGAAACTTCCCCAATAAGTAAAGTAAAGATCACTTACTGATTGGATGCTTCCGGCGGTTCTTGGATCGATCTTGTTATCACCACTGTATTTATTAACGAATTTATATTTTCAATTCAGCGACGGTGGATAGTTAAGTTGGGCGGTGCGGATTTCGGGTGGCGGGCGGTATGATGATTACCACTAGACCAGTACAATAGTTCTGTTTCTGGACAGAATTCCTCACAATACCGTAAACTTTCATGATATTATGTTGTAGGTAGTCGAAATATTCGGAGATCGCTAATTTGATAATTACTGCCATCTATTTTATTTTTCCAAACTATATTATATTGGCTCAAAAATCAAAGATCAACACTAAATTCAGATGTGCACAAACACTTATAGTTATAACAGTCTGATATGAAAACAGCACAGAAGTAAATTTAATTTAAGCAATTCATTATAATAGAAAATTTATCATTTTTTTCAATAATTTGTTCATTCATAAATTTTTATTATTATTTTATTTTACACAATATGCTAAAAAGCGTTGAATTTGCACTGATTTTTAATATCTCAAATATTAATAAATAAATAAAGATTACGAGCCACAGTTACAGAGCACCTATAGAACAGTTTTGGCAGGCGGGTAAGTACCAGATAGGTACCGTAGATTGGTAGGTAGGTACTGTGGGCCGTGAGAGCCCCGTGATGAATGATCATTACGTTCGGCGGCGCTTGTTCCACAACTTTATTCTAATTAAACACCACTCCAAGGGACTCGGCGACACCCCCTCGCTCCTTCTGCCGCCCTGGTACCCCGATACCCCGCACAAGTGCCACTTGCGGTCAAACTAATTTGGTTAATGCCGTAACCCGTTTTGTAACTGTATCAAAGGAATTTTTGATACAATAATAATAAAAAATATGGTTTTGGGTTGAGGTTTTGATATGTTTTAAATAGTAAATTGGGTAGGTAGTGAACACATGTTCAATATTGAGATATTTTGTATGATCACATCATCTGATCTATTCAAAAAATAATATACGTAATAATGATAATAATAATACTTGGATGACTTGTATAGCGCCGTTTTTGTGAAAAATCACCTCAAGGGCGCTGTACAAATACTACTTGATAGGGTTTGTCTTATTATGTACAAACAGATAGATGTTGAGATTCGTAAAGAATGCAAGGCTGATGTAAGCGTTGTGAGCAAGATCAAGAAAGGGACGCTTAGATGGTTTGGGCATGTAGAGCGAATGAACGAAGAGAGGAGTGTAAGGAGAATATATGACACGATTGTGAATGGAAGAAGAAGCCGGGGACGTCCGAGGAAGACATGGCACGATCAAATGAATCAAATACTTGAGTTGGGCCATGTCAGAAGTCGGAATAACAGAAGAGAATGTATGAGACGCTGTATGAATGTGAATGAAGCAAGAAGTGTATGCCAAGATCGAGTTGTTTGGCGGTCCGTCCTCTCTGCCTACACCTGCGGGGAAACGGCGTGATGATTAGTTAGTTAGTTAGTCAGATATAGAAAGATAGTTACCTGGCAGGTTACTCCAGATAAAAAAGTTAAATTTCAAAGTTTTCGCTTGAGAAAAAATGATTTTGCATGCACACGATGCATATATTAGAAAACACAGCACATTGCATGATATTGCGGTTACTGTTTAAATACTATTTTTCATTGATATTATATTTATTAGAAAGTTATTGGCAAAAGAAGAGTAGGTATTTATTTGAAAGATAATTTTATTTGAGATAAGTACTACTTTAGATAAGTAGTTGTATTAATTACCCATAGAGTAATAATAAAAATGAAAACCATATTTTAAAGCTAATTCATGCAACTAACCTTTTTTGTACAATGGTGTATTTATTTATGTTCTATCGTGCAAATTTATGTCAACTTTAAAAATCATTTTTAACAGTTTATCCCGCCAACCTTAACGCTTTCTCAATTTTATACAGAGACCATGAGGTGGCGTTTAACACAAATTAAGCTATAGTAATAATGTCTACCAATCAAAAAGCTGATTTACTGAATTTAATCTAATGGCGGGATGTAGAAACTATGATGATGCTGAAATTCAACAGTTCGTAAATTGAATTCGTTCTCTTTAAATAAATGCTAATTTAAAAAATAAAAATAAATTGTAGAAAAAAATAAAATAAAAATTGTAGAAAAAAATAATCATAAATTGTAGATACGATAGAATAATCATTCATTCACATGACAAGATTTCTTATTTTAACATTCTCAACATTCAAAAAAAGGTTTTTTAAAGAGAAATTAAATACATGGTCTAGTTTTAGAAATTTCATTAAATGGCACTATTCATCTTGTTATGCTACGCTGTGTTAGAATATCTATTTTACCGTGTGGCAGATATTGAAAAAGTCGTGGCGACGACTACGGCTGAAGCTTTCAGGCACGTTTTATCTTTCATCATATTCTTCGCAAGGCACTATTTAGAGAAACCGCCTAAAGTGAACCTTGTCGGGAACCAAAGTTTGAGAAGGTTCGAGTCTTCATGGATCGAATGCCCGAAGCACAAAGATATTTATCGTCCATCGTGAATCTATACTTGATCAATAATCGAATCAATAATTGTGAGTGATTATTTCCTATTAATACGAGAGTATTTCTTTTTGTTAATATCTCATTCCAGCCACCATCCGAGATACAGACGGCATGACCACACTAAAATATTGGATCGGGTATCTCTTTCACGCACGAGTTTTTTTTATCAAGTAATCGAGACGCGTTCGATTAATTCTTTTGTTTTTGTTGATCGATTGCTGTAAACGTTTCACACGGGGCGATATGAGAACTATTCGAAGGAATTAAACAAGTTTATTAGTGCGGCGAACGTGAGTCAGAAGAAGGAATGTGCACGGAAGTTTTTGACTTTTTTTTCTTACCAACTGATCGATTTTTTTTAAATGTTAATGGTTCATCAACCTGCGTTTTTTTCTGCTTAGGAATTTTATGAATTATTACTTTGTTTTGTTTTGATAGTTATATTTTACCTTTCAGAACAGCCACAATTATAGGTTGGCAATAAAATGTAGACATTTAATATAGTGAAACAAAAATTTTTCATTACTTTATATACATACATATATTTTTTAATGTTTATTCCAGATCTCGGGGAGGGTGGTGTAATGCCACGAGTTCCACGTAATATAATACGTGTATCAAAATGTAACAAGAGATAAAAATAATATTGTAAGGGACAAATACACAAAGATAAGATATGATAATAAAAAAATTCACATCCAAATCATCAGCAATTGGCTCCATCGCTTGTAAATGGGACCCCGCCAGAAGTCCAGTGCTGCCATCACAAGGGTGCTTTCGCTCTTTTCTAGTCGTGCTCCGTACTTGGCGATTCGTTTTTTGATCAGGGCTCGGAATCTGGGAATTTGCTCTTCCGCAAACATCTCAGTAGCACTGCAATACCAGGACAGTACGAAAAGCATTCCATTATTTTTAGGGTTACTTTTTTAAAGTTGGTTCACAACTCCGAGGTATACAGGCTGGTGCAGTACGTATTGAAAAGTTGCCTTTTTGCTTCTGGGCTATACTTGATAAGTCTTTGAGAAATCATGTTTGCTCTAATTAATACGTAACAAAAACATTTTTTTATGATGACTATAAATTAATTTTATTAAATATTATCATTTTATAAAAATTGGAAATTACTCAATCGTGTTGTAACTTAAAAATAAAGTGTATGAAATTGATTTTTTTATTACTATATACACAGCGCAGTGAGGTGAAGACTATCGCCCGGTATATTTGTTATCTCGATATTCCAACGAGAAGTGCCTCAAAAAGATGTGAAAGTTTCGTTCAAAGTGTTCATAGTGAAATTGTCGGCGTAACCTTCGCCCTTGCCGACGTAAGGTTCACCCGGCGACTGAATCGCAAAGGACACAATGCTCGAGAACCGCGCGGTGACTTAAATGCTCTCATAGTTCTACTCACACCGCGTGCGGAAACCGCGCGGCTCGAGACTCTCGGCGGTCGCTGAGCGCCAACCGCTCGGTATCTAAACCGAGCGGTTTCGTGTGAATAGTAGTATGGAGCTCCATTCACACTGGCAACCGAGCGGTTGAAACCGCGCTGTTCAGCTGCTCTGTGTGAATAATCACTAAATATCATGGCGTTCAATATCAGCATCTATTTCACTGTTAGTCAATCTAGCCCCTTCATATTTTATCTACTTTTGAAAATCTGTTTCTTATGTTCACATTTGCGCGAGAAAAAATATTTTTTCCATTTATCTTTTCGAATCTTGCGTCTTTTAAAATTTTTATATCTTGACGATTTGTCCCACAGTATCTGTTAATATAAAAATTGGTAGCATTAATTTTATCTATGTGACAGGTAATTTAACTATGTATTATTTTTAAGTTAGTTGATAACTTTGGAAATGCGTTCTCAAGGCAATTGAATTAATATGGCTGTAAAAATAAGCCAAAAAATCATAGCCTTTTGCTTGAAACTTAATTGTACTAATGGGCTTATTTATTACGTCGACAACAATTGAAATGTTGTTTTTATATGCTTCAAAGGCACTTCTTTTAAATGAAATAAGTCCCCAAATACCAACAAAGGACACGAGGAGCTTTAGAGATTGCCAGAGCATCATAACAACAAAGCGAAGCCTCCTGGCACTTGTTGAATGGCCCCCCTCCCGCCGCGTGGGTGGGCGGTGGGGGGTAGGGGGAGGGGCGGGCCAGGGGGAGGAGCCTCGGTTGGCCGGCCCCCGGTGCGCGCGCAGCCTCTTTCCATAAAGGCTTTCACCGCGATGTGTGCAGGAAGAAAACACATGAAAAAGTTAAAACGAAATCGTTCGATAGATGTCGCTGGTATTGAACGTGGAAGATTTTATTTGAGATAAATTTGTTTAGTTTTGTATGCCATAACAAGTTAAATAGGGAAATCTGGTATTACTTTAACAGAACATACAACACCATTTAAACACCAATAAAAAGGTTGGAGGAAACACAGAGGCCGGCAGATCATTCCACAGCCGAGCTGTTGAACACAAGAACGAGTCGTAGAAGCGACCCGTTCTCATGTGACAAATGTCAACCGTGTGCAAAGTATATATATATTTTTACAAATACGTATTGCATGATTAACACAGTGTAGTAAAGAAAACATAATATAGCTATTTTTCAACATAAAGAAAGAAGGTTTTTGTGTTTGGTCAGAGAATTACGCTTAAATAATAAAATCGTATAAAAAATTGTTTAGTTCATAATACAGCAGAGAAAAATATCGGTTATGTAAAATTAATTGCGTGTCAAGCCTTAAAGCCTGGAATAAACTGCCATTTGATCTAAGATGGATTAAAGGCTCGACAGAATTCAGTTCAAAACTCAAAACTCATCACTTCGGACAGTCATATTCATAAATGGTCCAGTCACCTAATAAACAAATAATTAAAAATATTTGTAAAGGTAAACAATTATTATAAAAAATCTCAAATAAAATCATGTTTCAAATAAATACACACTCTTCTTTTGCCAATAACCTTCTAATGTATATAATATCAATGACAAATAGGATTTAAACAGTAACTTCAAAGTCATGCAATGTGCAGTGTTTTCTAATATATCTGTCCTGTGCGTGCAAATCATCTCAGCCCTAAACATTGTAATTTAACGTTTTAATCTGGAGTGCCCTACCAGGTAAGTATGTTTTCTGTATATGTACATAATAAGATAAACCCTAGCAAGTAATATTTGTACAGCGTCCTTGAGGTGATTTTTCACATAAATGGCGCTATATAAATCATCTAATTATTATTATTATTATTATTATAAAAATAATATTAATAATGAAAGAAACTACTGGATTTGAAAACGAAAATGTTAATCTTATAATTTAACAATCTTTAGGTGGGTAGTTGGGTAAGTACCTACTAACGTGTCACCAAATACTGTCACATCACACCCCTTCTAAGTCATCCCTTCGAGTCACAGAAAGAATTAAGTTAAAATTTTGTTTTATAAGGCACTGAAGGGGCAGGCACCATCGTACTTAACTGACCTATGCGCGAGGAACAATCTTACTAAGAGGCAACTTAAGCTTGGGCCGGCCTGATGCGTCGAACGGACTGGTTGAACCCTCTCGTACGAATGCTGCTAAATTTGGGGACAGAGCTTTCAATGTACTGGGCCCACGTTCCCAGAATGACCTTCCATTAGGTCAGAAAGCAATTTCGAAACCTTTAAGAAAAGTCTAAAAAATATCTATTTTAAAACGGGCTATAAACTTTAACATGATGTAAAGCGCTCTTGGGGTGATTTTAGCCACTGAACGGCGCTCAGAAAAAATGATCATTTATATTGTTATTAACGTGATGATTAAATTCAATGCGATAGACATAAAAAGCTTATTCATGAAAACTTATTGATTAGGTAGGTGTGAATGGGACGATGTATGAATGTGAAGGAAGCAATAGATATTACTATCTGCCCTTACTAGTAGCGAATACTAAATAGAAAATACTAAATAGAAAACTAATAGTAATAGCGTATTAGTTAGTTAGATAGTTTTAGTTCATTCGGAGCAAAATAACTTAAATTACTTAGTTAGGTAGGGTACTATTAATTTTCGTATTGGCATCACACTGTACAGTCTAACATTTAAAAGTCGACAAAAATGGAGGGCGCTGATATCGTTTAAAAGGTTTTAAATGACAACACAAATAAGTCTCATAAGAAAATCAAAGTAAGTTTACAAAAGCACAATGGTCCAAGTGCATATTTTTACTTTAACTAAACAGTGTTCAGAAATCAGTGGTACTTTCCCGAAGGAGATGATTCTACATCATAATCTTAGATAATTTGACATTTAAAATTGTTTTTATTATCGAACGCTTCACTTAGATACACGATTTTTAGGTGTATCTCAGTGACCATGTATTAAAGTTAGATAAATAAATAAAAAAAATAAAAAATCAAAATGAAATTCACAGATCAAAAGTACAAATTAAAAAAAATAAAAATGTAATAAATGAATTACGATATTTTTCCTTTGGCCTTTATTCTATGTTTACTAATAAACTGTCAAATTTGAATGTCAAGGATAACCTCAAATAAAAAAGTGTACATGGTTATAATTGTTTCAAAATCTTCAAAAATGTGATTTAAATAGGAATTAAATTAATAATATTGGGTAAAAGATTATACTACATACCAGTCATTTCAACAATTCGTTTGAAAACATTAAGTTGGACACTAGCTTCCTTGCTCGAAATTCAGCTATCAGCGCAGATATATACTTCTCTCGTTCCGTTGTCTATTGATTTTTCATTTTTAAATAAATTGCAACTATTAATAAATAGCTAAAGTAAAAATAGTGGTCGGTGATAATAGTTTAATGCGAATTCTTGACAACCAACAACAAATTGTCAAACACCTTGGTGTTGCCATAGTAATGACATTTTATAGTTTAAAAATAATAAATGTGTACAATTTGATGCCAAGCTCTATGTAGTACGTTCCAATATATCAGTACCTACCTGACAGTGGCGTGCAGTGCATGCATACTGAAATGCTGTACCTACCCAATAAAAACCGACTAAATAAATAAACTAAACGGTATTAGAAGAATGGGACAAATTTCTGATAAAAATGCATTATTCTATAACATGGTTGGGAACTTGTACGCCCATTTATTCAGTTGACTGCAACAATCTGCGGAAAGCGATAATATAATCGCCATTTTCTGATAGGTATATTTATATAACAGTCAACTTTTTATAGCGCTATTTAGTGAAAAAATAACTTTACGGGCGCTTTACATTTTGTGAAAGTGGGTATCTCCCTCTGAAAAGACATGGTTTTAAAAGTTGCTTTCTGAACTCAAACCAAATGAAAGGTCATTCCAAGAATGTCTTTCCGCAGTCGAATCTGGAGACCACAAAAGCATTTTCCGGAGTTTTTTACACCTTTATATATATATATTTTTTTTTTGTATAAGGCAATTCACCCTAAGGAGAGTGCAATGTGTTTATATATTTTATTTGTCTTACATAAAATACATTTAACTTTATATATATGTGTTGTTTTTCAAATATTCAAAGAAAAACTACGCAAATCGTAATTTTGGTCATTGAGCAATGCACGCCGCTGCTATCTAAATATCCAACATTTTAATGTGTTGAGGTCTCTGAACTGAAAATTTTTAAGATCTTAATCTTTCATTACATTATGTACCTATCCAATAATATTATTCGAGAAGGTTACCTACAATTAATTAAAATAAGATAAATGCATGACATTACAATCATCCTGATTTATTCGTATTATAAACCAATCAAACAAAACATTATTTTGACAAACAATTGACGTTAAATCATTAGGTAATTAATTAAGAGTACGAAGCAAATACGTGCAGGTAAGTTACTTACTTCATAAGATAAGTACTACAAAGATAATATTTGAAAAAAAATAAATTAAAAGGGTTATGAAGTTGCGAATTATTGCTTGTCATTTGGGTACCATAATTGATTTGAAAGCGAAAATAATGCCTTATGACCACTATTACTATCTCTAAATAAAGAAACATTCATTTGAAAGTTAAATTTCATTCCAAAAATGTATTTTTTCAAAATATATCTAAATAATAAAGTTCTTAAGTAGGTACCTACCCACTTGTGTTTTCCATTTTGAAAATATTCTGACCAAACAAATCTTTTTCTTTTAAAAATGTTATCTATGGCTAACTACAGAGGTATATCTATGGACCAACCTCAATACAACATGGCGGGTTCAATGTTTTTCTTACTTATTTTAAAACGTTAAAGCAACAGTTTTATTTAATGGATTTCATTCAAATTACTCTCTAAACCTTCCCGGCACTAGTAAGAACAAACTGTGCTATTTTCAGCGTAATCGGTATAGTAATTTCCTAAAAAAAACCGAAGAAAGACAGACAGATATTCATTTTGTAGAAACAGTAAACGTTAATTTTTATTTTTAATTAAGTAATCAAAGAAAATGTTTTACCTGGCGCTTTTAATTTCTTTAGACGTAAATCTGGGTAGATACGAGCAGATAAATAAATGAAATATTATTTGACGTAATAAGGTTTTAGTAGCATTAGCCTCTATCTATCAACGAACACAGTAAACGTTGTTCGTGAATTGACTGTTGAATGGATTTAAGACGCAACACATTTTTTTAAAACCATCTTATTGTGTAGCTCATAAGCTTTACTTTCCGGCTTCACCCGGGTATCAACACTCATTTTCCGATTTTGGTGGAACATGTGGAACTTGTATAGTTACTTCAATCTATTGCTCACGAAGAAATTGACGTAGCGAGTTGAAAAATGTTGAGTTAAGGACATTTGGAACGTGATTACAACATTACCCGCTCAAAGACGGCGTTAAGGGGGAGAGGGACGTCGGAGAGCTATTATTTATTAATTCAAAATAATGATAGTATTATTACGCAATACGATAGACATAATGTTTTTAAATAGATAAATATTTGTTAAATGTTTTATAAAATTACATAGGCTTAGCATTTATCAAAATCTAATCAGAAATATTACTTTTTTCTGACCGTTCCATTGTATGTTTTACAAAATATTTAAAATACGAATACGATTTTTAAAGTGGAGAAAGGTATGTTTATTAATTTGTCGTTGCGTTTTTGTAAATAAACGTAACCAAACATTTGTAATCCGCATTACAAAAAAAATAAAAAATTAATATTGTGATGAATTGTTTGTTGGCGGGTCTACATACGGAATATGAATTGAAATAATTTGTTATTGTAGGTTTAAAGCTGATTCCTCCAAGAAACTACTCGCCAAAATATTTTTTTTTAATATGTAAAAGCATTTTGTGCTAAACGTTTTTTATTCTAAAATGTTTAAATTAACGCCATCTGTGAGCGCGTGGCGTTATAATCATGTTTCGAATGTGCTTAATCTATAAATTACATACGGGAAAAATTGCACAAACTTCATCTCACCGTTCGAGAAAGGATTTTTTTTTCTAATATTACCTTCCCACACTTTAGAGTAAGCACATTATGATGATATATCTGTGCATCCCATAACTAAATCCAATCAAATTTTGTTCACGTCATGATAAAGAATGAAGAGCAGTTATCTCAGATATCTCTTAAACCTCTCGAGACTCGATTATTATTATTTAATATTGGCCCGATCCTGAGTCCGAATTCCCAGGAGCGCATGAGACATGAGTGTATGGAGATGGAGTATTATAGCGGGTATGGGGTATGGCGGTACCGAGCCCAGTCCACGCCAGCCAGCGGAGTCCATTAGCATGGAGTATTAACAATAAGCCAAGCGGGCATGTTAGCGACTGTCATTAGGTCTGCCGGGGCTGTCATTAGCTGTCCACTGATCTGTCACGCCGCGTGACACGGAGGGTCGACTTCATTAACTTTATCGAGAAACAATGCGACAGCCGCCTCGCTACAAAATAAGTCCATAGATGCCGTGGCCGGGCCCTGAGCGGCAGCTTCTGATAAACGTCCCAGTCATTTGTACGTAATGGGAAGAGATTTACAAACTCGAATTTCATACTGATATGCTTAATTTGGGTAAATAAATCTCGGTTAACTGTACCGATGGAAAGCGACGGTAATCGTGATCGAACTTCAATAACTCATTTTCAGAGGGGACGCAAATTACCCTTCGAAATGATCTCGGAATACAGAATTTCAGATTATAACAGTTTGTTAAAAAATACATCTTGTAGCTATCTTATTTCCAAAATAAAAGATTTCTCTTTTATTTGTCTCCTGAGGAAAAAAAATTGCACAAGAGAGCACTTACAATTTAATATTATTAGCAATATGGATACTGAAAAAAAAATTGTATATCTCCTTGATATCTGCTGTATTGATGTTATTTTACTCTATCTAATGTTGTCTTTTAAATAAATATGTTGGTCTTCTTTATTGTGAATCTCTTTATAATTATTTAAATGCCACTATTATATTAAGAGTATACTAGTTAAGAGTATATTCTCTCTGTAACAAGACTGTGCTTTTAGTATTCTAATTTGCGGTCTGGGAAATCTCAGAGAAACGTCTATCTTAAATTCCCCGGCTGAAAATTGGTTTCATGGGAAAGTCGTCTAAAATGGAAGACCTGGTATGCTTACAAATCAGTAATTGAGCTTTTTTCTCTAGGAGAGGTGGTATAATTATTTTCCTTTTAGTGACGTTTTGGGGAGCGGCGTTATTAAAGGAATGCCACCGCGTCATTGCCAATAAAGCATCACAATCGATAACTTTCATGTGAAATAACATACCTTTGTGAGGCTCACCTCACTCAGTGCGGCCGCCACAACCTTTCCCACGATCTCCTGGAAGATTCTTCTCTCTGCCTGACACCACCAATACTGCTTCCGAAGTCCATTCCCCCGAGAAACACACACAAGGAAATGTAGCCACAAAACAAAGCAACCTCATCATAAACGCAAATCCTTTCCCAATTTCATAGAGATTTTTCTGTTCACTGAAAACGAACACTCTACTAATGAGCAATTCACCCGGAGAAAATTATTGATTTTCTAAAGATGCATGCTACTGATATGCATTGAGGAATGTAAATAAATTTAAAGCAATTAAAAAATGCCACCGTATAAAAAGATATTTGTGTGCTACCGATTAACGACTTCGGTGAATGGTTTTTTGTACGAGGTGCCGGGATACTTTGCATTGTATTTTTGTTCCCAAGATAATCTGAGTGAAGATTCTTATGTTCCTAATTATGCCCATTTACAAAGATAAGTGGAATTGATTTCGCTGATCAGTGGCGTTCGTATTAATGGGAACAGGTCATTTGAAATGAAGTACATTTGTATGAGAGCAATTCCCATGGTTATTTGTATTAGGATGGGTGGATTAGGAACGTCTATCCATATATCGAAATTGAATAAAAGGTTCTGAGAAGAACCAATTTATTAAAAAGCTTTGATTCTTCCAAGAGAAAGACGTTCATACAGGTACAATGGATATCTGATTCGGTCTCCTTCACTGTACATTCAACAGTAACAATAATTATGTATTAGGAAAATGAATTAAAAGGTCATAATAATTTAACAACAATTAATCAAAATCCCCACAGAAAATCTCCAATATTTAATTATTAAACAGTTTCTTAAGGTGTAAAGAATCGTTAAATTGTGTGTTTTAATTTTAAATTTGCTTAATGGATTCTTTTATATTCTTTCATGTACATGTATATTAATATGAACTAAAGTTATCAATTTGACTGTCCTAAAACGGGATGTTCCTAGTTGGACAGTCAAAGCCTTCTTAAACATTTTTTGTTAAATAATGTGTTTCAAATTAGTATTATTATCATTATTATTATTAATTAATTTATCAACGTTCCTTACGACTGTTGTAAGACCATTTTTGTAAATTTAATAATCGTCACAGCACCCAGACTGGCATCGCATATTATAGGCATTATTTGATTAGCATTATAGAACAGTCTAATATAATATCAATATTAAAGAATTAAAATTATTTAATTAAATTTATATTTTCGTACCGTAAATAGCCCCTTCACTGCTTTAAATGAATTTACTATTATGAATACAAATAGCGTATCGTTTGGAATCTAAGAAATGCTGTAAACATTCGGATTCTTTTCCCTCCCTATTAGTCTTGTCAATTAGTTGAACTAATCTGATTGCGACATTGTTATATTTTTAACACAAATCCACTGATTTAATCGCCATTAAATTTCATGTCGCCATTAGAATTTTCAACGGTTACTCGTATTTAATATGCGTAGGAAACACGTAGGCAACTATAGGCATTATATGCAATTAAATAATTATTTTATGTTTTTACCAAGTTTATTGAAAAACAGTCGTCATACATATATATAGGCTTTTGATTATCATATAGCGGCTTAAACATTACTTGTCACCTTACTTACTAACCAATTCGCCAAGGGTGGACAGATAGGATGGAGCTCCACATAGCTGCTACTTACGCCAATCCACAAACCCCCAGCATCAATCAAATTCATACACCTTCTCATAGTAATTTAATATTTTTTACTGAAAAGGGTTAAAATAATATATAACGTTCAGTTATACCACATAACATAATTTTTAAAAATTACGGTTGAATCCAGCATGACGAGAAAGCTGGTAGACAATTGGGGAGGGTTTAAATATTAATATTAATGTTATTTGATATAAATCTTGAATAGAAACTATCTATCTGGCAGTGGCGTGCATTATATGACCAAAGATAGGCTACGTATAATTTTTCACGTTCAGGCATAAATTTTATTGTGTAAAGAATATTTGAAAATGCCCCTTTTATTATAATCTTCAGCTGATTATTGTGGCCAACTGAATAAATGAGCGTACAAATTTCTCACCAAATTCATTGGTCGAATATATATTATATTAGAAATTTGTCACATTTAAAGAATTCCTTCTTACAGTTCATTTTTCTTTGGATTGGCACAGCTTTTCAGGGTTTATGGATGGCACAAAACTGAGTCCCGGTGAGAAACCATCATGGGATATATCTATGTTTTGTGACAAGATCTGAATAATACTGTATTTTATTTCCAACTTTTCTCTACTCCTTTTGTTACAAAATGGGGATAGAAAATACTTGATAGTTACCAATGTTCAACTGGCTGAATACGGTGAAACTATGATAGTCTCTTGGGCGGTATCACATAACAAAAAAAGGCTACATATTTTTGCAAAATGTATTATTTGTTTGCAATACATAATGATAGGTAGTCTCCACCCAAATGTTTCCAGTCTTACACATAGCATAATAATGCAGGACCCTCTAGTTTAGTTTACGTATAAAAAAAGTGCATTGTAACACCCACTCTGGATTTTCAGGTAATTTTTGGCAATTGTGTCAAGTTGGCTGCACACGAAGAAAGATATTAAAGGAAAGGTCTGTTTTTAAAAATGCCGCCAAATATCACCCCTTTGTGTCAAAAGAACAGTTTAAAAAAAATAGCCTAATGGTTCGAAAACATGGACGTTTTTCTTTTCAAGAAGTGACCCACTTCCCTTTAATTTCACAAGATTTGTTTTTGTTATTACCGCCGTGGAAAATATTGCATTTTGATATCATCGAAAAAGTTGTACCTATTTAAATAATTTAAAAAATGCATTAATAATAAATATTTTGAAGGCAAATATGTTAATTTTGTGATAAGTAAATGTATCATTTCATTAAATTTCATGTCTTTTTTTTGTTTTATTTATCTAAATAACTCTAAATACGTATAAATGTCTTATTAATGCAAATAAACCGGTGAAATTTATGAACATTTATTTGTTTTACTGGGATAATTGAAAGTTGAGAAGTTCAGAACTCATGACAACGTATTTTTTCAAAACTTTTCGTCTTGAAAAAAATATTAATTGCAGATCATCTTCAATACAATACACAATTAATATTAATACGTTTTACATGGTTAGTAAAATTGTATATATTTATAATTGATTACCCATCTTTTTTATCAAAAAATTCACAATTTATAATGCAGAAAGTCCTTTTATTAATAAGAAACGACAGGGAGAAGTGTGTCGTAAAAAAATCCTAGTAGTTATTGGTATATACAGAATGGGTTAAGCTTCCTAATTACTCAAAACAAATCATTATTCTCATCTGTTAACTAGTCTTTGTTATTTTAAAACAAACTCTTCAACAACAAAGACAGAAACCACCCACTGGCTCTGTGCTTCTTGGAAATAATTACAAGACGAATAATACTTCTTTCCGCAACATACACGACAGACAATAATGGCACAAAACAGTCCAGAGCTTACAGCCCGGCCTATAGGATGGAGGATATTGAATAAATAACTTAGAATGGAGATGTGGCTTATAGTAACTTATACTGTTAGTTTGGTACTCAGTTACTCAGTTTACGAGTGGGGGCGGGATTAAATTATAATGCCTTTGTCACAATGGAAGGCCCCTTTGTGACTTGTTTGTAGAATATAATGGATGTTAGATTAGCCCGCCGTTTATCCTCGCATTAATGCTCCTCCATCGTAAGTACCACGACTTGCTAAATACCGTACTTAAGGGGTTATTAATTCCGGCATTCGGTGATGGGAGATGATGTCCTTAGAGAGAGATTCTGATTTTGTCAAGTGGAAATCTACTTCTGGAAAGAATTAAAACACTCACCCAAAGAATAGAATTTTTAAAGTTTTCACGGGGGTAGCTGATATCTATTATAAACACACGTGGCTACATGCGCTAATCTGAAGAACGCAAAATTAAATATTTTATCAATTTAATTACGCTTTTAAAAAATAACAATGCTTTATTCCGATGGTTTGCAGGGATAGTGCAATTCAATACTTTCCATAGGTTATGATAATAACAGACAAAAATAAATTTCACAAAAAAAAACAAAAATAATTAATACATAATGAAAAACATTAATGGTGGATGAGAGCTATCACGGACTCAAGATACTCTCAGTATCACTCTGGTGAAAGACCACCATTCAGAATTGAAACGTTGCTTGAAATGGCTTTTAACAATGTTTGGTAACCAGATCTGAATAGCCAGGTATTTCCCCACCTTCTTCTTCCCCTTCTCCTTCCCCCTGCCAATACCTTCAGCCTCACAACATTTCCCAATTGGGGATGCCATAGTCTCTCTGGCTCCAGACGATTGGGAGCAGTTGGACTCCTGTACGGTAATCATATAAAAAAAAGGGGCGACCCTATCCAAGAAACCGTGGCAGGGATGATAGTATTCTTGGATTGGTGTACTTTGTACCATAAACTACCCATGCGGCGGCAGAAAAATCCCCTGAAAGAGTGCACCAGTCCCTCCAGGAAATTTTCCGTAGCGCTGCAATATCTCGGTATACAGAATAGTTAGGGATCTTCATTATTGAGGGTGAATTTTATCTTATGCCATCGGAATGCAAGTAGAGTGTAATCTTAGAGTAACAATATATTGTTACTCTAAGGGTGTAATCTACCCACAGTTCTGACGTATACAGAGATGTGCAGAATGTGTTTAACAGTACTGTTTTGACGCTTTTGAATAAAAAAATTATCTTATTAATTATTACCAATTAGGGAACAATATTAAATACATAACTAGCAATTAATCTAGCTTCGACTTTCTTCATTATTCAAGAATGATTTTAATTTATCAGCAGAGTCGCTAGACCAAACCATCAGCTTGAGAAGTTAAAGAGTTTCTCGCTGGTTTCAAAACTAAACTGTAGATGGCGGGACTCTGCGATACGCTGATCTCAAAATACTAACATTTTCCAAGAACCGCAATTTCAGAGTGTGATAAATCTAAGTCCACGCTATTTGGGTACCTACCCGCTATATTCATGTGAGTACTTTTTCTTTTCTTCAATATGTTTATTAACCATAGAAGTTATTAACCAATAGGTAAACTGTTCGACAGGTATGATGAGTATGTGTATACAATTTGACGATGGATTGAATCAAGAAACGGTGAAGTATTCTCTGCAATTAATTAATGCGCCATAATACGAACTTGTGCCTAGTTTGGTAGTAGAAAATAAAGTTAACTCTGTAATAAATGAAATCTAATAAATAAATTTATTACAACAAACCGTATCTGGAGCGAATTTTTACAATAACACGATCGTCATCATCTAACAGTTAGTTAAATAATTAATTTCAGGATGAAGGTCTCCTCACTACCATTGACCACTCCAACATCTCGCCATTCACCTTCATATTTTTTATAAAACTTTATATTTTTGGTTCACAATTTTTTGTCAATTGATAAAAAAATTTAAAAAATTATCATTAGCTGGTTAAAAAAAAACAGAACCAACCATTTTTTTAATGAAATTAGCGGGTTTATTTCTAAATCTATTAGTCCGTCTCTAAGGTTGTCTGGATTTTAGAATATTTTGAAACTATTTTTGTGTTATTTACTATTAAGGCTAAGCGAACCATAATGACATAATCACTCACAGATGGCGTTATAAATATTTTGAAAAAAAAACTTTTAGCAGGCAACGCTTTTTAATATTGAAATGAATTGTTTGTTGGTATATGAAATGGAATTAATTGTTGTAGAAGATTACAAGCTCAGGTTCTTCAAGAAAATTATAAAAAAACAATATATTTTTGTAAAACTAACGTATACAGTGTTTTTTTTCTAAAATGTTTGAATTAGGTTAGGTTATAAAAATTTACTCAATTAAAAACTCCGGGCAATGCCGGATACTTCAGCTAGTTATTATATGATATTTAAAATATTCATATAAGTAAGTCTACTGCTAATGACGGCATCTATGGTCGAGGGGTAAGGCTCTCGACAACGAATCCGAAGGTTGCGGTTTCAAATCCCGGAGTGCGCAAGTAAATTTTATTTAATTAATTTGTTCTGTTTCACAATTAATTCATTTAAAAGTAATATATAGTATATTTGCTCACGTTCCAGAGAGGAAGATACTCTCAGTATCGCCCTGGTGAAAGACCACCATTCAGAATTGAAACATTGGTTGAAATGGCTTTTAGCCATGTTAGGTGGCCAAATCTGAATAGCCAGGTACTTTACCCACCTTCCTCCTCCCCTTCTCCTTCCCCTCCCCAATACATTCAACCTCATAACATTCCTCAATTTATGATGCCAGTGTCTCACTGGCTCCATACGATTGGGAACAGTTGGGACTCTTTTGCGGTATTCATATATAAATATATATATATTTATAAGTGAGAGTCTGTCGCTCATGAATATTTTAAGTCTTAGTTTTAATTTCCATACATATAGTGTATCTATTATTTTCTGATTATAGGTGAGGTTAGTTAGTGTAAAGCGAACTTGAGGTGAACCTTCACAAAATTGCGCTACAGAAATTAACTCTTATTATTCTGATGATGATGATGAAAAGTCTCTTTAAATCTTGCATAACGTTTTGACATACGTAAAAAAATTTATCTTAGCGTTGAACCAAGATTTTTTAATTGATGCGAATATGTAAATTGTCTTAGTATAATTTGTACCCACTGGGACACTTTTTACACGGGATTTTCATGTGAACGTTTCGCGGGAGCATCCAGCATCCAACATCATACGCTTGAGATGAGCATCAATGATGATTATTTATGTAAAGCCGCTTTCAAGTACCCATAATGAGGTAGACTGTGCGCATTAGCTCTATGGGTGGTAACTTCAACAGGGTGACCGTCTTTTTACTAATGAAACATAAAAAAAAAATCCATTTAAACATCCCGAGGTATTCCCGTAAACAGGGTGAGAAAAAAATCATGATCCACACCTCTGTTCTTGCGCATACTCCTAGAACAGGCCACATTCTTTCAACTTCTTATTGCAATTGCAATGTTTTTACGGCTATTGACTTTACCAGTCTCGAGTATTTGATTCCCTTTATGTCAACGACACCTTCTTCCAATCGCTTGCGTGTAATAAATACTCCCGATACCCTCTCTTTGTCTATCCGCTTTACGTGTCCAAACATTAAAATACCTTAGCATCTATTTCTGTAACTTTTTAATTACGCTAATAAGCCTCTGCGTTATTTTATATAAAAAAAGGTAATTTGTGACAGGACGATAAGTTTTACATACTTAACTGTTTGGCTATATAATGTCTGGTTTGCCAATAAAAAATGTCAACGTATTCAAAATCAACAGAATATTTCAATGGTTCTACGTTCGGTAGTACCTACCTATATAGAGTACAAATCAAGAAAAAAAACGTTTTGTTCATCTGGGCTTTCAAAACTATTCCGAAAATCAGTATTTCAAAAATAACATTGCGTAGGTACCTTAAAATTAGACTCTTTTATATGATTTTATTAAAAATAATTATTCAGTTAAGTACTTGCTTTTAAATTTTTTTGTAGGTAGATTTTTAATTAAGTTTCATTTAAAAACATTTTTGAATGTTCCTTTTTTAAAAAATGTGGCTAATGTAGGCCTGTATAAATAAATTACTACAAGTTTGAAGTTTGTCCCTACTTATCTATAAATGCAAATTTAATGGAGGCTGTGCGGCTGCGGTGTGAATGGAGCTTAATCACCCTGGCTCTTGCGGCTCCACAGTAAGTGGAAGTACCTCCCAATGAGATCACTTATTCAGTGATTATATTAAGAAATAAATTTCAGCGGCACTACCGTGAATCGTAATGACTTAATAAAAATAACGTGTAGTCAATCAATTTAAAAATAAACTTAGAATACGTCCCTACCTACTGTTTTGTTGTTTTGTTTATTAGAGAATACAGTTTATTTTTTAAATAAACTCTACACAGGAGGCTCCGAAGTAAATCATTTCCTTCGGGCTATAGGGGAAAATAATGGGGATTTTATTTTATTTTTGAGTTGAGGAATACATTTTTTATAAACGATTCGTGCGGAGGGAGTTTTTTTTATTACATTAACTCCATACAGGAGACCCTAAGGAAAATGATTTTTCTCAGGGCCTATGAACATCATTGCAGGATACTGTGTGGAGGGTTTTAAACTAATTAAAACGTCTAAAAATGTTTAATAATCAAAAAAAAATTTTTTTAAATGTTTCAAAATATTTTATAAGTTAAGAGACCGATTTTACACAGGGTCCTGGCCTTGTGATTTGGGCAGTTTTGCTTGAAGAGACTGTATGTCATAGGAGGGAGGACACAAGTTCTCATGTGCCGAATGTAAGCTGTACACAAAGGTTAGGCGGGCGTTTGACGTGTTTCCTGACTATGCACCAGTGCCGAAGGGATCAATTCTTAGAGCATATTTCATTCCGGAGTGGAAGATACTCTCAGTATCGCCCTGGACAAAGACCAACATTCAGAATTGAAATGTTGCTTGAAATGGCTTTGAGCCGTACTTGGTGATCAGACCTGAATGCTATGAATTGCCAGATATTTCCCCACCTTCCTCTTCCCCTTCTCCTTCCTTCCCCAATACCTTAAGCCTCACAACATTCCCCAATTGGGGATGCCATAGTCTCACTTGCTCCAGACGGTTGGGAGCAGTTGGGACTCTTGTGCGGTATTCATATAAAAAAAAATGAAATACCGATATAACACGGATAGAATTTCTATCTGATACCTGTGCTCTGAAGATTGCAATCAATTTTGTTAAGATAGGGACGTCCCGTCGGCCAAAGTTCGTAGGGATAGTCTCGGGTCCCCGGTGACAGCTGTCTTAGTAGTCAGTAGCGTTACATACGTCACAGCCAAATTACGAACCGTTCAGTAATTTGCAATTTTAGATCTTTTTCAAATCAGTAAGTGTGTATTAATATAAAATTTAGTGAAAATTTTAGAACCAGAAAAAATAACTTTAAATATTCCGCACGTTCTCATCAGAAAGCCTCATTTGTGAATATACCCCATTACAACCCACACACAAAGGTACGCGCCTACTTCCATTTGTCAGGCCTTGACTTTTACGAGTATGAGGTGCTCTGTGCTCTGATAGGTTGAGTGATTGGCGATGAAGTGTCGAAGAGCCGCACAGAAGATGGAGTATTGAGAGTGATATTTGTTCAGGTCGGAACGTAACACTTTTATTGCCCGCTGAATGGAGTTCGTCATCCTCTTTGTGAGATAACATTGATTTATTGTTAAGGAAAATTTTATATTTAAAGATAATAATAACAATATTTATTATTTGAAACACACACTATTTGACAACAAAATATAAGAAAGTTTTGGCTTCCCAACGAGGAACAAATAGTCAGTCAATATCATCATCAGTAAGGTATACAAGCTATTATTTTTTTTAAATCTCCTCCCCTGTTATTGTGCGGGGCGGTTTCCCATGAAGCCATAATATACTCAATAGACTATCCCTTTTTTGACTGTAGGCAAAAGACTGCTTCTATCACGATACTCTCTTGAAGAGTCGTTGGGAACTCAGTGGCAGATTTACATTTCTCAAACTTAGTCGAAATTATTCGGTTTTATCAATTCTCTCCTTACTTTCATCCATGCTTTTTCATTGTATATAATAATAATAATATTACTTGGACGATTTATATAGCGCCGTTTTTTGTGAAAAGTCACCTCAAGGACGCTGTACAAATACTACTTGCTAGGGTTTATCTTATTATGTACATATACAGAAAACATACTTACCTGGTAGGGCACTCCAGATTAAAACTTAATTAAATTACAATGTTTTGGGCTGAGATGGCATGACTTGACTAATGATGGCTGCACGCACAGGACACATATATTAGAATACACTGCACATTGTATGACATTGAAGTTACTGTCTAAATCCTATTTGTCATTGATATTATATACATTGGAAGGTTATTGACAAAAGAAGAGTAGGTGCTTATTTGAAACATGATTTTATTTGAGATGTTTTGATAATAATTATTTACATTTACGAATAATAAAATTATTTGTTTATTAGGTAACTGAACCATTCATGGATATGACTGTCCGAAGAGATGAGTTTTGAGTTTTGATCTGAATTCTGTCGAGTCTTTAATCAATCTTAGATCGTATGGCAGTTTATTCCAGGCTTTAGCTCCTGACACCCTGAAAGCTCGCTCACCAAACTCAGTATCTGGTGTGCGCTTTAGTTCCTTCAGCCTCCCGATGGCCGATGCCGTCGCTGATCTAAGAGTTGACTGGCGTGAATCGGAATTTTCTGGGATGCAGAGTTCCGATAGGTAAGCCGGGGCCATCTCGTTAATTGATTTAAATACCTTCCAGCAAAGTGGATTCTTTCAGGACATTAGATCCAGTGCAGATTTTTTAGATGTTCTGAAATGTGGGAGTATTTAGATACGCCTGTAATTAGTCTTTCCGCAGCGTTAAAAACGGATGGTAATTTGTTAATTTGATAGTTGGGGAGACTTGCATATATTCCATTGCAATAATCTAGACGTGAAACAACGTACGAATTGACCAACAATTTAGTCGCCTCTGTTGGCAGGTTTCTCCTCACTGCTTTTATTTTAATGTCTAAGTAATTGTAATAAATTTTATATTATCAGTATCACCCTAGGGAAATACTATAATTCAGAATAGAAGCGCTGCTAACATTAGTTAAAGCCATGTTTAGCGACCAGATCTGAATATCCAGGTATTTTCACGAAGTTTTCAACCTTCCTCTCCTACTCTCTATCTTCTTTCCATCCCCTAACACATCGCTCAATCTCATAGGAGATCGCCCACGTGATCTCCTTCCCTTCAGTATGATTTTAAGAGAAAGTTTGTTTATATTTCGTTGGTATTTAAAATATTTAACATTTTTTAGTAAATTAACGGTACTGTTCTTCGATATTTTAATAAAACCTTATACATAAAATCTTATTTAATAATTCAACAAATATTTTTTACTTTTCTTTGTTAATTAATTTATTATTATTGTGTTTAATTCGTAGAACATTAATTTGTTTAAATGAAAGTAAATTAAATTTAGGTTTTTTTTCATGAATACCGCACAAGAGTTCCAACTACTCCCAACCGTCTGGAGCCAGTGAGACTATGTCATCCTCAATTGGGAAATGTTGTGAGGCTGAAGGTATTGCGGAGGGGAAGGAGAAGGGGAAGAGGAAGGTGGGGAAATACGTGGCTATTCAGATCTGGTCACCAAACACGACTAAAAGCCATTTCAACCAACGTTTCAATTCCGAATGGTGGTCTTTCACCAGGGCGATACTGAGTGTATCTACCACTCTCTAACGTGCCGAAAATATACTATACATTATTTTTAAATTAATTAATTGTGAAACAGCACAAATTAATTAAATAAAATTTACTAGCGCACGTCGGGATTTGAACCCGCGACCTTCGGATTCGTAGTCCTTACCCCTCGACCATGGTGGCCATCGTAAGGTATTAAAAATATTCAACAATGTTCAGCAAATTAACGGTAATGTTCTTCGATACTTTAATAAAACCTTATATATAAAATCTTATTTATTAATTCAATTTTTTAGTTTTTTAGTTTTCTTTATTAATTAATTTATTATTATTGTGTTTAATTCGTAGAACTTCAATTTTTGTTAAACGAAAGTAAATTAAATTTATGATGTTAATATCATGTTCTGCGGGTGTTTTAGTTTTTTTTGGTAGAGCTGTTTCTGCGTTCAAAGCCATTAAAAAAACATGTTTTGGCCACATTGAGATACTTATTTATATGATTTTATTTACTGCAACCAAATGTTTCCAAGTAAATCGTTTTTTAACGAAATAAATTATTTAGCAATTATATTGTGTTCTATTGCTATCACAATAATAATAATCTTAATATATAAAAATGAATGTTTGTCTGTATGTCTGTGATGAATTAACAAACCGGTTTAGCTGAAAATAGCACAGTATGTTTTTTTTAGTGTCGGAGAGTAGTTTGAATGAAATCCAATACGTGAAATTGTTGCTATAACGTTTTAAAATTAGTATGAAAAACATTGAAACCGTCATGTTGTATTGAGGTTATCTCATGGATATACCACTCTGGTTATCCACAGATTACATATTCAAAAAGGTTTGTTTGAGTAGAATATTTTCAAAATTTAAAGCACTAGTAGGTACCTACTAAAAAACTTTTTTTTATTTAAATGTGTTTTGAAAGAATAAATGTTTCGAATGAAATAAAATTATCGGTGAATGTTTCGTTGTATCGTTGTTTAGAGAAAGTAATAGTCGTCACAATGCATTACTTTCGCGGTCTAATAAATTATGGCACCCAAGCGACAGGCAATAATTCACAACTTCATAACAAGTAATAAATATACGAGTATATGAGTATCCATTTCTATAACGGTTCCGTAGAATTTGATTTACTTGCATGAACCTGACCTACCACAATAAACACATTATATTATGCTCTCTCACACACAAGCTTAACGTTTTTTTTTTAAAGACACTTAATATTATTTTTATAAACAATAATTATTAGCCTGAAACACTCATCCAAATTGAAAAAACCTTCCGAGCAAAGATAAATGTCGCCGGCAGGACTCGAACCCACACCCTTCTAATATCGGTCAGATGCTCTACCATTGAGCTACGTCGGCTTATCGCAAACCCGCCAAGTTAATCAATATATACTAGTGTTTCATTCAATAATTACGGTTTTTTTAAATTATATTTCACCTGTAAACAACCAACTTTATTTGTATGAGGAAGGCTTGTAACGGCTAAATCCCTCACTAGGTGGCGTCGAGACAAATTATGTCTTCATTTTATTGGTGAAAAATGTTTGACTTGTCAAATATTTATTAACTGATAAACTAAAGTTTTTTAAGACAAGATTTTTGGGCATAGCGCAAAGGGTAACAATTATTTTTATAAACAATAATTATTAGCCTGAAACACTAGTGTTTAACACTTAATATTATTTTGCGCACCTTCCAGGGAGACACGAGATGCATAATCCATTAGTAACCCAGAAATTCGTGACAGATATAAACGTCGTATAGATATAAATGTCGTTGAACATAAATACTTTAGACATAAACGTCTCCATATTTCAGAGATGTTGGGTGATTAATTTTGATTTGCAAGAACTGGTTTAGGTGATCTTCGGGTGGGTGGCATTTATGATTAACACCACCTTAATGGGATATTTATGCATATGAGTATGCGCAGTTAATTCGGTGAATAATAATAAATCTTGTTTAAATGTAAAACTTCACATCTTTATTATAGAAGTTGTCGCCACAGATGAGAACCTCATTTCATAACGTTCATCGAACTACAGTGGACATTGCAACGAAGTTAATGTACTGAAATAGTGAATTCATTTGTAAATCTCGATGTATATCGTCGCATGCTGATTATTCCCTGGACAGATGTAGTTACTAATGTGTAGGTTACTGGCCGATGTGCACCCGGCCTTGATCGAGATATATATATTTTTTGGAATAAAGCTATGAAGTTGTGAATTCTTGTTTGTCGTTTGGGTGCCATAATTGATTTGACGACGAAAGTAATGCCCATTGACGACTATTACTATCTTTAAACAAAGAAACATTAATTTGAAAATTTAATCTCATTCCAAACATTATTTTTTTCAAAAATATCTTTATAATAAAGTTCTTAAGTAGGTACCTACTTGTGTTTTCCATTTTGAAAATATTCTACCCACGCAAACCTTTTTGAATATGTAATCTGTGGGTAACCAAATCCAATCTGAGCTTTCCAAATTTTCATAATAATTTTAAAAGCTTATAGCAACTGTTTTAGATGTTGTATTTCATTCAAATTGTAGTCTCTAAACCTTTCCGACACTAATAAGAAAAAACTGTACTATTTTCAGCGAAACCGGTTAAGTAATTTTCGATAAAATCGAGGACAGACAGGCAGACAGAGAAACATTGATTTTTATATTTATAGCTTATAATTTACCTAACAAGAATATCTAAAAACAGGATTAAAAAGATGTAGGTATGTTTTTTTTTACGGAAAGAAATACAGTACCAGTTTATAACATGATTTAACCTGACAATATTTGATTTCCTCCTACACATCATTTAACCCGCGACGCTCGGCTGGGAACCCGATGCTTTGACCACTCGGCCACTTTTAAGATTACTATGTAACTGGGAATTGAGATGACGCAAAGCAACGAATTTCGGTTTGGCAGTTCTTCAATGACATTCATTCAAATTCTTCAATTGTTTATACGATTCGATTGAATTGTTTGATTCATTTGATGTCTTGAACGTCTATCTCTGACTTATGTGAAAGGAACGGAATGGACATCCACTTACCTACGCGTTGTTGATATCCGAAATGAATGAAAGAAAGACAAATAATCTCAACATGAACGCGAATAACTAGAACATATTTGAAAAACTCCTATTTCAGACTAAAAAAATTTCAAACCATCTAAACGTCCTAATAATATTCTTGTTCCCGGCGTTTATATTGGCCTGGCATTCATTTAGGATCTTCTTGTTCGCATTACGTTACTATCAAGGCAGGTGCTTGATTTTACGACACGTAAATAAATACCTGCATGATGGAAAATATAAAAAAAAATATATTACTTACTCGTGGTCGGTACCTAGTCGTGTTTTCCACTTTTAAAATATTCTTCCCAAAAAACCTTCTTCTTTTGCATGTGGAATCTGTGGATAACCAGAGTGTTATATCTATGGGCTAACCTAAATAAAGCATGGCAGGTTCAATTTTTTTCAAACTAATTTTAAAATGTTATGGCAACAGTTTTATATATTGGATTTCATTCAAACTACTATCTAAACCTTCCCGGCACTAATAAGAACAAACTGTGCTATCTTCAGCGAAACCTGTCTAGTAATTGTTGAGACAATCGAGGACAAAGAAATAAACAATCTTACATTGATTTTGATGTATATGTATTGTACAGTTGAGGGTATCAGTGACGCACCGCATCACTCCTGGTTGAAGTGCAGACACGTCGATTTAAATGTTTTTCAGTTGCTTCACAATAATTAATGTTTAAATATAGAATCAAAATTAATTAATAACAAGCGCAGGTGTTGAGTCTGATTAAGAAATCATCGATAAGTAGGTATTGAAAATAATCAATTCATCGAATAGGTTCCAGGATACTTTGCAGACGTTGGGGCACTTCACGCGAGGAACTGTTTACAAACAAAAGTCAGGGAGTGGGCCGGAAAAAGAACACGAAAACAGTAGAGTGATTTTTAATATAAAAATCGTATTAAACGCACATAAAATCCCAAACTTACCTCGTTCCTACCTTAAGCCAGACATGAGTTAGCATCTTGGATTATAAAACTGTAGGGGTATTCCGCACAATATTATATAGCAAAGGAATTACTATTTTAATCAAAGTTAACTCAGCCTCCCATTTTTCTTTATTTTTTCACGCCTAGAAGGCTTTTACACTTTGATACATTTATCACATAGTTAATAATATAGTACATACAATAATAAATATAGTGTAAAAGAAGTAAGTAGGTGGAATATAAGTAAGTAGTTGCAGCGTCATCATAACCGCAGGTTGTACAAAATAGTATAACAAGCGGCTTAGTACATAATATAGTAACTTAAGTATAAAATAAGTAAGAAGGTAGAGACTGTGTAAGTAGTTAGTTACAGCGCAGTGGGTGGGTAATAGGTTTATAATTATAATGATGTTGTAAAACATGAACAGTTGTAAAGCGTGTTTACAATACAGCAAACCCATAATTACGCCCGATTGGGTATTTTATGGAGACATAACATAATAATAAATACAATTATAAAAAAGGTGCACATGAAAAAACTTAATAAATTTAATAAAAATATTCAAATAAACTAGGTTTGTGCAATCTTTGAATGGAAGAGTTCTCGAAATAATTATTTGAAGACGCTGGATTATTATATAGAGCCGTCTGCCTCACATTACGCAAGGAAATAAGCCTCGTTAAATACAGAGCGTCCAATCTGCCATTCGCTATTTTGAAGATACATACTAAATCGCTCATTGTGCGCCTTGATGATAACTTGCACGGCTGATGTCAAATAAGCTAGTATCAAGTAGAATTCTATGTATTAAAAATAACCGCTGAAATTATTTAGACTATCGGAGTCTGTTACCATGGAAGAAAAAATTATATGGTCTCCTAGGCAGTCAAAATGAAAGCATAATATTTATTATTATTATTTATTCATTTATTTATTTTTCAGTCTCCAACAGTTGTACACCAATATACGAGTTTTATAGAGATTACGGACGTAGAATACATTACACTAAATGAAAAAATAGTAAAAAAACATACATGATGGAGTATTAAGAATAACAAATAGTACAAGTAAGTAAACATTTGTATATTAGTGATTTAAACAATTGTAAAGATGACAATCTGAATCAATCATGCAAGAAGTGACATGTTGATAGGAAATATATTAAAAAAAAATCACGGGTCAGTTTTACAACTATTTTGTGACATGGGATAAAAGATAGTCGCAAAACTGTCTGTAAGTGACATTGAAAATATCAAATGTCAACGCGGAATCGTTGAGCGATTAAGTCGCTCCGCTAATTGACGTATTCTGGTTCTCGCTTTCTTCTCGAAGTTCTCGCTTTCGGAGCATAAAAGAGTGCATGGGATCTCCCATGAGCATACTTCTTAGGAACGTATAAGTTTACCTCCTGTACATACATGATAAATAAATATAATGAATATACATAAATGTAATTATTCTGAAACAAGTATTATATACTAAACTATATATTCCATTGATTATGCATTCAAAACGACAGCTGTTTTTTTCTCAAATTATAATTTAGTGAATTGAGAATTTCTTACCTTATTGTGGCAAATACTATCGAAAAAAAAACTAATTTACACATAATTGGTAATCAAAACTATTTTTTACCCCTCTTAGTATCAATGTGTGCCCGGGTAGAAGAATTAAAACCATTTTTAAATAATCTAGTTTAAAAAAATTAATAATGACACAACAACGTAATTTTACATTTATTCAAGAAAATCTAGTTCAAGTTTGATCATTCCACTTTCTCAACATTTTATTAATTCACTATTTTCAGAGCTTCTCCGTGATACTAAAAACACCAAAACGTCATAATTTATTCTCAAAAGTATACAACAAAAGCAGAACTTAAGCAGATCACAGCTTTCTGCATCTTGGTGAAACGACAAATTCGGAAATTTCAAGATAACATTATTATAGACTTTAATTGAGTCTTCAGATCATTGAGAATGTCGGATATCTACTCAATGCGACTAAATCACAATACTTTGAGTTTTAAAAGTCCCACAGACATGTTCTCTGTAGTATTTTCATCATTGCTTCGGCTTACCTTAGGATTTGACTACATTTTTACTGTTCTTAAATACAAAAACATAAAACACGCCACACACTGCGGAGTGAGAGTTGTAAACGTCATGTTTTATTTGTTTACAAATGAGATTGAAAGCACGTGTCGGGATTTTCTGTTTTTTCGGCTGCTTATTTCGCTAAGTGAACATCATAACGTTAATTTATGAATATGTCGAGAAATTCTGAGGAAATGTTACGGAACAGATTAATTTATCTAGCGTATTCTTACTTATTTTTTATCTAACAAAATATTATTACACTTTGTTCGTACGCGTCCGTGAGAACTCACATTGCACGATATGAATGTTTCCGGTTTGCTCTGTTTGTGTTGATTTAAAAATTTCCTAATATTTTCGGATTCTTTAATATTATTTCTATTTGTAGTAACATGCGTGTTACTTGTAAAAGGTGTTTGAAATTTTTTTGATTTTTATTTTTTCGTCAAAATTCAAAGCTAAAATATGTGATGAGTTCTGGTATCATGGAAAAATACAGGATAAGCCGTATAGTAACAACTAGTCTTAACTATAAATCAGAAAATCTGCAAATAAACAACAAAAAACTTGCAAACGGTGAGATCTGACTTCTTGAATGAAATTGGACATCTTGTATTTAATTTTCAGGTCAACGGTACTATTTTCAGTTCGCAATACTATTTTATTCATAAGCTCTGAGGTTTTGAAATATTTCATTACCTGTGAAAAATACTGTAAAAGGGTGATATTCAACAAATTTTAATACCTCAATAAGTAAAAACACAAATAGTGTAATTCTAGCAAAACCCCTATATAGGTAAATAAGTAACCATTTAAAATTAGAATACAAGTAGAAATATCATTCAAATTCCTGTAAAGATAATTTTTTTAAACTCAGTAAGGAACCCCAGTGAAAAATGTAATTGCTTTAAAAATATGTATTCATACAGATCAGCAAACGCCGATTCTGAATATATTACTTTTATTATATATAATTATACATAGAATTTATAAATCCTTATTTAAAAGTGAATTAAAAATCATCTCATCAAAACATCTTGTTATGTTGGTACCATTGAATTTGAACATATGACGTCACGTGCGTATTCTGTTTTTGGATTATTATGGAAATTGTTTTTTCCACTTTTGTTTTGTGTTTTAAATATGTATTTTTTTAAATTTTTGGCGAAATTTAAACTTAGTGTGGGTGACTTTAAGCTCTATAATTGTTGTTCAATATAAAAAAACCACTATTAGTGAAACAAATTTGAGTATTCACGAGCAAACCAATTATCAATACGATAATATTATGATAATATTAATGTTCAATACGATTATTATTTTTTCAGTTAAAGTTTCTAAAAAGGTACAACTTATGTTTAGTTGTGGTTTACTATAAATATAATATAAAATTATGTACGGTAAAATTCATGGTTCTTTTGACATTTAACATTCTAACCTCAAAACTGATCAAAACCGACCGGCTATGGATTTGGATTGTTTTGGCAGGCTTTGTAAAATTATTTTAACTATAAAAATTATTTTAACTGTTTAAACTAATTTTAGAAGAAAAAAAAACTAAATATACTGGTATTTAAGTTTGAAGGACATTAATAATATATATTTAAATTGACCAAAGTTCTTTATTAAAATAATGTACCTATTTTAAAATAGCTACTACCAGTGTGAATATTTTGATGGCTTCTACAAATTGACATTACATCTGTCGTAATAAATCCACTCTTATGCGAATGACCCAAGTTATTTATTTATAACGTAAGTATTTGATCATGCAAATTGTATATTAAAGTCTAAATAACTAACGAAGGCAATGTTTCAGTAATGATGTTTTTTTTATAATTTACGACTCTTAAAAGCTTTTCTTTACAATGCAAGACGATGTGAATGCGAACCACGCCTCATTTCAGCAAGTGTCAGATTTGTATGAATTATGTCACTTATAGAATAAGGTATCCCCTGCATTCAATATCAGTTTACCTTTGGGTATAAGGTGCCACCTATGAGCAGCATTACGAAGCTCCGTTCACACTGTCCGTGTCCGCGTTCGTTTACAGTGGTGGCCCGCCCCGCGTGGCCGGCTTGGCGCGAGGAACCCCCGCGACCACAATCCGCCTTAGACAAGAAATTAGCCATGCATTATTGCAAATGATGATTCCCCATTGTTCCGGACCCGGCCTGGCCAGCAACTTGCGATTTTTATGCTTTCTACATTTTCAGCTCAGGTATGCACACACTAGTAGGACTTACTTTTATCATAATGAATGGAAAGTTGTTTTGTGCACGATAGTTTAGGGATAAATACTCGTATACGAGATGTTTTCTAAAGAAAAGGTAAATTTTGAATTTTCGCGGGCTGTGTACATTCGATTATCGATTTTTTTTAATGTTGGTACACATATGTTTATCATATGTTAGCATTATCAGCCATTTTCGATCAGTGGTGTATTTTTGACAACTGGAAAGGTTATTCACGTTTTGTGTGTTCTTCGATTTTTTACTTTTTATTATTTTAGTAAAAAATCGAAAAACATCGATTTTTTGGATTTTTGAAGAAATGCTGATAAAGACATAGAAAAAAAAGCAAATCTAAAATTTCACTTTAATTGGACTGATGATGCCCCAGAAAACGGCTATCAAGTTTCGACCAAAACTAGGAAATTCCTCTATAGGATTAAATATTATTAACAATTTTTTTCTAAAAAAAACCTTTTTTTTTTTTTGAAGAAATGCTGATGAAGACATATAAAATAAATCAATTTCACTTCAATCGGACTGATGATGTCTCAGAAAACGAACCTAAATAAAAAATCGAAGAACACCCAAAAACGTCCTTTCCAGTTGTCAAAAATAAACTACTTATCCAAAATGGCTGATAATGCTAATATATGATAAACATATGTGTACCAACATAACAAAAAAAAACGATAATCGAATGTACACAGCCCGCGAAAATTCAAAATTCACCTTTTCTTTTGAACACACCTCGTATAGGTATTGTTAGGTTATGAAATGATATTGTGGTTGGTTCCTGTCTTAATAGCAATTTACCCAGTCCCTACTTTCCCTAACCAACACTACTATTTTTTAATGTCATCACTGTAATGAAACAGTTAGATGTTTTGTGTTTTTTTTACCGGAAATAATACTACCCTCGTGGAAGCAGGTTGTTCGTTTCGTATGGAAATTATTCGGTAACTGCTCGGTTTATTCTTGTTCCCTTTTAACCTTCGTTTAGCCTATATTATGGTTAACCAAATTTATCATTTAATTTTATCGTTAGTTCACAGTTCACTTAAAGGTTCATTCGAAGCTGCACAATTTTGGTTGGTAGTTCCGGATGTAAAAGGTATAATGGAAAAAACTCCCAAGGGTTATTTATTAATTATTGTACAATTTTTACGTTTTAAGAAGATATGAAATGTACGATATAAATTATGTTTTTAAAATAGCAGTCAGTTCTTTTTTTGATAATGTAGTAATTAATTAATTTAAATCGTTTTATACTAGGAGGGAGTTTATTGTATAACTTTACGGCTAAAACTTCAGAGCTTCTTTGACCAAGGGTAGTATTACACTGGGGTACATTTGGCTATATCTGGTATTATGATTATGTGAGGTGTTTGCATTTTTGCCGTTTTTGAGATGATGAACCAGATTATTTTTGGATTTTTTTTTTGTATATTTAGAAGGTCGAATTGTTTAAAAATTTCCATTGTTGGCGCCCTTATGGGACCTTTAAAATGGTCTTTATGATGCATTTCTGAAATATATTTAGTTGTTTTACGTGATTTGATGCTGCTAAGAGTACTCTGATACACACTTTTTGGATCCTTAGTTGACAAGGTATTTTGTAATGTTTTGAAGTAGATGAGTTTTATTGGCTATTTTTGACGTTCCATTAACGTGTTTATTACATTAAAAAAAACTATTTATTGACAATGCACGCAGCTCTTGACATTTGATGCAACATACTGCACTAGCGCCCCTAGCGGTGCGCGTTGGAAGAATTGTTTTTTTTTTTAATACATTTGGGAGAAAATCTATTAAAATGTATGAAAAAACCCAATTCCGCCAAGGTTTGCCGCTAGAGGCGCTAGTGTAGAATGTTGCCACCTCAATGTATGAGAAGTGTCAAGAGATATTCTCATATTTCTACGTTATTTGCTTTTAGTTTTGGTTACAAGCGTTTATACCTAATTTTACCTGATTTTAATTTCCAACATAGATTTGATACATTAGAACGTATTAAACAACCCATTATTTCATAGCAACTAACATTACAAGTGGAAAGTCGTGTGACAGTCACTGTATATTTTTTGCCCCCTCGACGTGTGCGGCGGTGTTTTTGTGCGCGCATTTTGGCGCGATGCGGCCATCGGCCAGGGCCAGCGCTGTGTGTGATTCTTTTTTACGCGTTCGCCCCGAGGCGGTGTGGAGCAACATCATCCCATAATGACTATTGTTTGATTGTCCATTTGTCGGGCGCTGATGATTTCATTTTCTTGATAATTATTGTAGCGGCTGATCAGCGACGTGTTTATAAGCAAATTCCTTGGGTAGGGTCCTGCGCCTGTTGGGCGCTAGACAGCAAACAGTAAAAAAATTAGGCATGTAATCCTTAACGCATGGATTTTTCACTTTATTTTTTCAATCTACGAATGCAGATTTTTGCAAAATTATTAATTGTATTATTGATTCACTTATACTACAACACATCCCTTTCAATGTGCCTTCTCGTAGACTTAGACATAAAAAAAACTGCTCATCCTCAATCAACACTCAACTAATTATGGACACTATTCATCATTGTCCAGGATGTGTAGACTGGTCAACTCAAGTCAACACCATAATTGTTTTGCTGTATGCCCAAATGATTTTTATCTGTCGTTAAGGAAGTAAAGAAATATTATCGCTTATCATCTTGACTCGACTTTTCACTTCTTTTTTCTTATGTTTATTTAATCATTTGTCTTTGCTTAATTAATATGCCGTCCAATACTTATAATTTATATTATTCTTCTAATTTTGTGTTACCCATGCTTAAAATTGGACGTTAGTCAGTTAATAAATAAATAAATATGATTGTGAATGAAGCAATGAGTGGGTGCTGAGACAGAGTTAAGTAACGGTCTACCCTTTCCTCCTACCCCTACCGAGAAACGGCGTGACGGTTAGTTAGTTATGCGAGAAGATCTCATACCTTACCAGTAAACTGAACACATAACACACACATAACGTAGAGAATACTAATTGGACTCACTCGTAAATATGTCTTTATTAATAAACTACAATAAAAATGAGAAAAACTTTTGAATTTGTCCACAAAACATTGGGTTGTTTATGTTTATACTAAAGTCGCAAATTAATAATATCGCGAAGGCCCATAATCCCAACAACACATTCACCAATGAAAATAAACACTTGAAATTCAACGTGTATTATTAATGACTGGATTCCTTTGTGTCCGCTAGGATCATTCAAGGAATATTGCCCTTTATCGTATAATTATATTATCCCGCAAACAGGTAGGTCCATAAAGACAGATCGCCTTTTATGAACAACCTGATAAAATTATTTTATTATTTACCCACTGTCTCGAATATATTTCTCACTCAGAACCGGGGGCCTTAAAAACAAAATGAAATGGTGCATTTAAGGAACCCACTCAGTTTTGTATCCTTTTGTACGTTCATGTTTTTTGTTGAAATCCTCAATTCTTGTCGTATTACAAAAAGTTTAATATTTATAACAGCTTTTTTTTTATAATTGCACTTAAATATAAGTCTTACTGTTCGGTTATATAAATGTTGTTTTTGGTAGACAAGGATACTGGTTGATGTGACCTTTTGTGGTCGGGTGTGGACGGATCAACATCGGCAGTCGACCGCATCAAATTGGGCATGCTAATGAAATAATTCTTAGAGTGACGTAGCACCTCATGGTACTCTGTTTCATAAGTATCTCATTCGTGTTTAAAAATAACCTAAATTTTATATCAATACTTGTTCAATCTCTCCTTTCATAACATGTTGCATGTTGGGGTTCATGTTACAAGACTACCCTAGAGCTCTTAAATGTTGCTCAAAAATTAATTTTAAAAAAATGTTCAAGAAATATAAATATATATTTTGTTACATTAATCACACTTATTATACAGTGAAAGTAAAATTATGACAATTAAGTCAATTGTACATAATACAGATTCTATGTAAATTTTTTGAACAACATTGATTCTGCCATAAGGTCACAACAAGTGCGCAATACTAGAATGGGTTCTTCTCTTATATATCAGCCGGCAAATAACAGAACATAATTTGGACAAATGAGTTTTCTTGTAAAGCTCCTTAGCATAGTGACAACATTAAAACTATCGATAAGCTACATTTATTTAAAAAAAAAATTGTCAAAAAGTCTATGTCAGCTGAGAGTGGTGATTTCGATTTATCCATTTTATCCCTTATATTGTAATCAATGTTGAAACCTTATGTATGCTCGATATTATCATTATTATTTATTTATTATTACTTACTTATTACTATTTACTTATTATTACTTACTTATTACTACTTACTTATTACTATTTACTTATTTTTTTTTTACCTACATATTAATATTTACTTATTACTATTTATCGTTCCACTAAAATTGTAAATCCGCTCATCTCAACACAGGACTATCCTAGAGAGATGAGTGGCCGATGTTTTTCTTTTGTTTTTAAATTTAAGAAAACAAAAAAAAATATTAGCTGAAGTACGCGGCGTTGTCCGGGGCTATGAATGGTTTGTTAAAGTTTTGAGGTTGTGATTTGTTATCTCTACCACTACCCATACCCCTACCCCTACTCTAATTCTACTTTAAGGGGTGAGACAGGGGGATGGGGGTGGTTATTCTAAATTTCACGTAAACCTTCCTCTTGTTTTGAAGGTCAGGTGTACAAAATTATTGTAAAAAAAAAATTTTTACTCAATAGTTTGTCGACGTTAAAAAAACTTTGTATACACCCTGTGAACAAATAAAATAGTTTCGCTAGTCGTTGAGTTGTATCAGGAGCTGTAATCAAACTGAATTTGAATAATTTCGGTCCATACCAGCATCTGGTAACATAGTAAAAGAGCTCCTTTTAATTACAGCTCAAACAAAAAGCTTTTGAAAATACGTGCTTCCTTTGGACGATGTGTTAGATTTTACGAGGCTTTACCTGAAAAGCTTTTAAGCTCTGTCCATACAGATTTTTCAGATAGTGGTTCTAGCCTCTCTGCCCACTGTTATTAGTAGGGGCCCATGTCACACCAATTTGTAATCCAAACTAATTGAGGCTTAAGGATTATAAAGTGACACACACACTAACAATCTAGGTGACTGCGGTCAGAGCGGTTGTTCACATCTCGGTGTGTGCATCACTCTATGTCAAGGTTACGTTTGGACAACGTGACGTAGATATTAGTTATTGCCTTAGCGTGGATAATACGTAAACGTGTTTGAACTTGTGAAAATCAGGTTATACTTACAAAAATATCATGAGTCATCATGTCTAAATTAGAAGCCTACCAATAATGACAATCTGTCTTTCATCAAAAATGAAATACATCAGGTTTGCTGAAGGCTTTGAACGTGTTGTAAAGATCCTCATTTACTTAAACCGTTCGACGCACATTTTGTATTTCCAGTCATCATTTTATAATAATATACGATATATTGAATGAGAAATACTTTATTTACACCACTGTTTTTAATATAATATCTACATGTTTCAGAAGCAAAGCTTCCCCCCTCAGGGTAAACAGTATTCTAAAAAAAATAACAAGTTTAGACAAATAATAAAAATGTAAGAATAGACAAATTACAAACATAAATAAAAATTATCATTACGCGATGAAAGTAGGTAAGTAATTAATGAAATATATAAAAATCCAAAAAAAAACATATATATGTTAAATAATTAATTTGAATTAGGAATTTAAAAAGAAATTATTTTTATTATTAATACAAATAAAATCAAGAAAATAACAAGGTATAAAAAAAATCATAGTTATTATTACAAAAATTTACATTCAGAATACAGTTATTAATGAAAAAATAAATTTAATTTGATTATTTATAGTATTTAATTGACTATTAAAACTTTTTACCATTTATTTATCCTGATGAGGGAATTTTGGTTATAAAACATGTAAATAGATAAACGTATAGATAGTAAAAACAGTGGTATAAATAAAGTTCTTCTTAATAAATATATTTATAAATGGCGCCACAAAATAATTTCACATCTTAAAAAAATTTAAAATATTAGAGTTTCAGGGATTCAACCAATACTATGTTTGTTCCATTGTCGACGTTGTCTAACAATATTTAATATTACTTATTTTATGTTCAGGAGGGAGATTCTGTTTCTTTTTAAAAATAAGGAATTATAATTTTAATACGTAAATATCTACATGTTTCAGAAGCAAAGCTCTCCTCGTCAGAGTAAACAATATACCTAATAAAAATAATGACAAGTATAGTAGACAAATAATAAGAAAACAGAACAAATTAAAATACTTGAAAAATTAAAAAAAAATTAGGAAATATTAAATGTAAATTTTATATTAGAAATTTTATGAAGAAATTATCTAATATAAATTTAATAAATAAAATGACATAAAAAATATACTATTATTAGTTATTAATCTGAAAATAAATTTAAGAGATAACTGTTTAAAACAAATTGATTGTTAGTAATATTTAATTGACTGCTAACACTTTTTCTCATTCCTAAAATTTCGAATTTAGTTGTATTTGTATGTCTTTGTACAAAAGTCACGGATCATTTTATTCTAATCATATTTTAAAAAAAGTCATAAAAAACAACACTTTTAAAAAAAACAACAACAATAGACAGACAATCCATTAATTATGTCGAAAACAACATCACGAGCTGAATATAGTTGGGTTTATTCAGAAATTGCCATTAGAAAAGGTTGTTTATATTTCATAACGCCACAGCTTATAAGTTGAGAGGTTTTGATGATTCGGATGATCAAATAGTTTAATAGTAAAGTTAAGAATCTAATTTATCATTTCCTTTTGCTCGAAAACGTATAAAATGAATGCGGGTGACGTTATGCAAACCGTAAACAAATTTTATCAATGGATAAGAAGGCTTCAGACAAGTAATAGGCAAGTACTTTTTTACTACGTAGATTAGTATCCCGATAATATTTTGTTCTACACTTCTGATATAGCTGTAATTTCACAGATTACAAATGATACAATCGTGAGGAGACCACACCAACTCCCACTAGTACGTTGGCGTTCTGTGTATAAAAGCTCTGAAACATTTCCAAGGTATGACTAGATAAAAATAATGAAGCTTCCGCTATTAAACCACTCTGCCGTTCTCGGTCCGCTACCATATGAAGAGTAAACAGTGCGGGGATGGAAGAAATGAAGACGATTTGTTACAGTGGTCATTCGGATAACGAACGATAAAGTTTTTTCGTTAATCTTTAGCGGCAATCGTTGTTAAGAAATGTTTATTTATTTATTTAATACACGTAGGGCTATCAAATAGAGCTTTACATAGATTTTTACATAGAGTAGCATAACTTACAGTTTGAACATATGAAATGAAAGCAAAAATTCAGTGATAAGGAATGTACCTATATAGAAAGTAGTTTGAGAATATATGGTAATGAAGAATGAGCTAATGGTGAATGTATGTCTGAAGTCATGGTGTTTGAAATGGAGAGTACGAAAACAGCGTGCAATATAGTTATGAATGATGAAAACATGGAGCAGGTCGATGAGTTTGTCTATTTAAGAATAATGTTTACGAGAGATGGAAAGAAGGGTGAATGCAGGAAACTCCAAAGCGGTTGGCGCAAACAAAAAGTTGTCCAAAGAAGCGAAGCTAGCAGTTCATACTGGAGGGCTGATATCAACCCTGATGTACGGCAGTGGGGCATGGAACTGGCAGAGGAAGGATAAAAGTAGACTGAATGCTATGGAAATGATGTGGCGATTGTGTAGTAAAAATATGTATGATCGTGTGAAAAATGTTGAGATTCGTAAAGAATATAAGGCTGATGTAAGCGTAATGAGTAAGATTAAGAAAGGCACGATTAGATGCTTTGGGCATGTAGAACGAATGAACAAAGAATGGGGTGTAAGAAGAAAATATGACGCGAATGTGAATGGAAGAAGAAGCCGGGGACGTCCGAGGAAGACATGACACGATGAAGTGACTCAAATACTTGAGTCGGGCCATGTCAGAAGTCGGAATAATAGAAGAGAATGTATGAAACGTTGTATGAATGTGAATAAAGCAAGAAGTATATGCCAAGATCGAGGTTTGGTGGTTCGCCCTCTCTGCCGACCCCTGTGAGTAAACGGCGTGATGGTTGGTAAGTTATTTGGCAACACTTTTCTATATATGACGATACTACAATGAAATTCTGAACATTGTGCGGTAGCTGTCAATTCCGCAAGGAAGAAGCGTGAATAAATTATTTAATATTGCGGAACTAGTATTAATTTTTTTTTTAAGAAAATGATATAATATTGAACCAGTTTTTTTCAGTATTTTAACATGAACGCAGAAGTTATTAATTGCTGCTGTGCCTTATTCGTAGAACTCCATTTAACTTATTTTTTTATAATTTAAAGAGAGTCAAAAGTTATTCAAGTATTTTAGTAATTCGAAGCCATTTAAACGGTCCAATGTTGAAACAGCTGTTACAGTACTTAAAAAAAACTATAATACCTGCAGAACTTAATAACGACATTATTAAAATTGATTTGCTTAAACCTTAAAAAAATGTATGCAGTTATACAAAAATAAACTCAAGTAATGTTTAACGATGCGTGAGTACGCATTTTTTCCATTGCAACAAATTGTTTTACATAAATTAAATATTGTAGAATTTATTTTAGAAACTTTTTAAATATTTCGTTTTTGTATTTTGTGAATACCATCTATAATATCGATGTACCTACCATAATATAGTTTTCACCTGTGTCACTATTACAAGTCAAAATTTACCCTAAAATAAGTAAAAGCCCCCAAAGAGCGTATACAACATACTATAATATAATATTTATAAAAATCCTTTTACCTATCATATTTAAAGCGAAAGATGTTGCTTGTGCAATGACGGAGGAATGGAGCCGGAAGAACCGGACACATTTGTTAACTCAGTCGACCGGTCATACCTTTGGTATTTGCTAGTGATTCGCTCGGTAACCTGATAAAACAGAACAATGACAAAACAGATGATGTTAATATAATACGCTAGGTTATTAAGTTAGGTTAGATAAGGTTAGTTTGTTGTTTGTTTATCCTATTTATTTGTTACTTTTCTTCAATGTTCTTGTTTGCCATGGAACCGATCCGCACAGTTACATTATCTTTAAAACAGCGTCTTCCCATCTGTGGGAAGTGGCCGAATCAGGTAAATAAAACTTCATTCACCGGGGAAGTTATCAATTTACACCTGAGATAAAGCCGCATTAAAACCGGTGGTAGGACTTAATGGGTTATTCGGAATAAACCCGCCATACCGGCCGCCCACGCTACTCGCTCCTCCGTCCTCTGTCCTCGTGGACTGGGTTCGGTTTGGTTCTGGCCTTCTTCGGGGTTCTGGGTAGACACTGTACGCACCGGCCATCTCGACAAACTCATAAGAATGCTGTTTTTAATAAATTTTATCTAATTTTAATTAATTATGGAATTAATGGATTGGAATAACCGAAATATACAAGTTTTTTTCAAATATTTTACGCTGATGGACAGGTATTGTGTTTTAAAATATTACCGTTCTGAGTATATTATTAATTGTTTTGCCTTTTTATGGGAATACCGTAAAAGATTTCCAACTGTCTGAATCCAGTGGATCTATGGCATCCGATTGGGGTATGTTGTGAGATTTAAGGGAATGGGGAATGGACGGTGTTTACTATTTATAGCTAGTTTATCATTTTAATTATGAGTATTTTGTAATAAACTTGATCTTTGCCTCGTTTTATAAATGTTACAGTTTTTCTCGTCGCAATTTGTGAAAATCGTATTAATACAAATCCACTGAGCAAAAAGCCCAGACAATTTGGTTTATCCTAAAAATTTCAGAAATGCACCATTTTTTCATTTAATTCATAAATAATATTTTTTTTATCATTTTTCTTTGAGTACGGCACAATAAAATCAGACTATAAAATCGAACAGTTAATGACCATGTAGAATATTAAACGCAAATCTTGGGCCAACAGTATTTTGAACAAATCTTTAAAACTACAAATTCAACATATTTATGTTGGTAGTTTAATTAAAATTATCGAATTTTGAAAAAAAAAACGATTTTCTACGAATATCTTTCAGCAAACCAGAGCAGCGCTCCGCCAAAAATGCCTAAATATCTTCATACAAAAAATCGGGTAAAAAAAAATCGTTTTCGGCTACAACAATAGTTTTTTTTTAAATCTAAGCAATCTAGCACAGTAAAATAATCACGAACCGCCACTGATAAAAAATAAAAACAAATTGAATACTCCACCTACAAAGATAGATACTCGACTTACTTCGATCTCGCCTGGATTCAGGATAGTAACTTTAAGCGCTTTATTGAGCCTTTAACCCTTTCAATAACAGACATTTTCTACCTATTGAAGTCATAATTTTTTATATCATACGGTTTTGTAAATATCTTATGTACTTGCGGAAGAACATTGGGGATTGAGGGTGTAAGACAAGTAACGGGCAGTAGATACAAAAGACATACATAATTTTTATTTGTCTATCAAATCAAACAGATATTATTACGTACAATGTAAAATAATATTGACATTAGAAAACCGTCAAATTGCCGAAAGCATGTTGAATTCGAAATGACGGTAATAATTCGACGGCCTGCATGGTCGAGGGGTAAGGCTCTCGACTACGAATCCGAAGGTCGCGGGTTCAAATCCCGGCGTGCGCAAGTAATTTTTATTTAATTAATTTGTGTTGTTTCACAATTAATTCATTTAAAAATAATATATGGTATATTTGCACACGTTGCAGAGTGGAAGATACTCTCAGTATCGCCCTGGTGAAAGACCACCATTCAGAATTGAAACGTTGCTTGAAATGGCTTTTGGCCGTGTTTGGTGACCAGATCTGAATAGCCAGGTATTCCCCACCTTCCTCTTCCCCTTCTCCTTCCCCTCCCCAATACCTTCACCTCACAACATTCCCCAATTGGGAATGCCATAGTCTCACTGGCTCCAGACGGTTGGGAGCAGTTGGGACTCTTGTGAGGTATTCATATAAAAAAAATAATAATATTATGTGTTTATTGTGTTTAATTAGTTTAATTTGTAGAACTCCATTTTATTTTAACCGTCCGTCCTTTGGATTATTATTCAAAAAGTAGGTAAAAACATCGGATTTTTTGTCATTAGATTTCGCAATAACAATGCGTGTGATTAAATATACAAAACGAGATGACGCAGGAACAAACTTGACGTATTCGAATGTTTTGTGGGTTTCGGGTATAGCTTCTTTTGTACCTGAACGTACGGGTACGGCTTGTTGCGTTCGGGCGATAATATCGCGGCCGTATCACGTACGTTCGTATGGGTAGGACGGTTAATAGGTAAATATTTGTGATAGCTGTTTCACCTTCTGAAGGGATTATCAAACTGTGGTAAAGTCACAGATGATGTATTTATATTATTTCTATATGGGTACTTGTAATGAAACTCCTAAAATATTTTCATTTTTAAAACCGATGGCCTTATTAATTTCAGAGTAAATTGACGGTTATTTTAATGGTTTTTACACTCAGTGGCGTGCGGTCTATAAAGGCTGAACAGCTGTCCCTACCCCGAGAAAAGGAACCATAAGATGAAATTATTGAATATTTAAAAAGAGGCAACAATTTTCTGATCTAAATGGATTTTGCCAATGAAATTTGTAAAGAACTTGAACGCTCATCTATTCAGTTAGGCCATGACAATCAGCGAAAGATGATAAGAAAGTGACCATTTTTAAATATTTAAAATAAAATTCATAAACGAATTTGTAAAACTACGCAGTCTACCTTTGGTCATGGAGCAATGCACGCCACTGATTACACTGAATAATATTATTTGCTGCCAGTACGAGATATATTCTTTCCGTTATAAAAATAAAAAGATATTATTTTTTTCTTCATGTACCTGAGGAAGAACACTGCTTTTGAAAGGGTTAAATGTCAATAACACTATTTTGTCTGCGGTGTCAATTTGTGGGGCAGTGTGTACCTGCCTACCTGCAGTACCTACCAGGTGCCTGGTGTCGGAACCGTGTCATGTGGTGGCTGTTGGCTGGTGGCACCTTTACACAGAGCTGATGTGTGTGGTTACTACCAACGTCAGATCTTAGCTAGATTGTCAGTCAAAGTTTGACGATCATCGTGCATAATATTATTTTTAATGTGATTAATCAATTGATTTTTCAACTAATAAAGTACCCAGAAAATTTGTCAAGACGGAATATTCTTTTGATGAACAGAATTGCCTGTCAATAACAATCGCTTGGGAAAAGTGAATGTTCGTCGATCTTGGTATAAAATATGTCGACACATTATTTGAATACATTAGATTAGTCTCTATTTTACTCATCTTGGCTCGGGTAATAGCATCAATAGAAGAGATATTCTTTACTAGAATTCTTCATTAGAAGTACTTTCTAGTTCCTATCTGAAAATGATCAAAATTATTCATTGGTATTTCATATTTTATAAGTTTTTATACTTTATATTTTTACAAGTTTTTATACTATATATTTCTAAAAGTCATCATACTTTATATTTTAATAAGTTTTTATGCTTTATATTTTTACAAGTTGTCATGTTTTATATTTTTACAAGTTTTTATACTTTATATTTCTACAAGTTGTCATACTTTATATCTTTACAAGGTTTTATACTTTATATTTCTACAAGTTGTTACGCTTTATATCTTTACAAGTTTTTATACTTTATATTTTTATGTACTTTTCGTACTTTACTTTTTTTTATACATTATTCTTTTTATGCTCTATCCGTTTTTATACTTTATCCTATTTACACTATATGCTTTTTAATAAATAACACTTTTTTATAGGTACTGTATTTTTTTTTTATATTGGTTAAACTTGTACTTTTTAATTGTTTCTATTACAAATAATCGTTTTGATAGTATGGAAACAAACAAAATATTTTATTTTTGGGGACTGGTACGGAGTCATTTACTTATTTTGGAGTATCAGAAGGATACCATCACAAGGTGATGATTATGTAAAGAAAAAAAAATATCACATACCCACCAACTCGTAATCCTACAACTATTTTACTGTTGCTTATTAGGCCCGTTAGTATTAAAAATTACTTTTAATTACGATTTTTTTTTAATTATATCGATTTTTCTGACGACTGATGTTTTGGCGAATCTTTATTTATTTATTTGCAATAAACGAACAGCTTTTAATACAAAATTATATACAAAAAAATCGGTTTGTCGGGTTGGTCTTGATGGTATATGAATGTTTATAAAGTTAATGAGCTCTGGCGAGTCCAGGCTTTATACGAGTATAATATAATTTATATAATATAATATTGTTTTATTATAAATGTTAACATACAACGTAAATGTTTTCTTTTCATTGTGGTTTTACACTTGCATTGGAAAACCAGCCCCTGTTCAACGTTATAAACCTCAATTACGTTTCATTTGGGCAGGTACGATGGGCAATAAACGTTTTCGAAGAATAATACTCTCCGAGTTCATTAGTGTGGTTATATAAGTTACATCTTTATTATTTGTTTTCTATGGTTTTCACGCGCCACCCTACAGACAGAAACATGGTTTCATCGTTCAGGTACATTCGTATTAAAGGTACCTACATACTTAAAAATGAAAGTTGCACTTAGAAGTAATGTGCTTTTTAAACTTTTTGATCTGTGAACTCCTTGGATGGCGCCTTCTGCTAAAAAAATATACCAGTAAAGCGCAATGAACGTTTTGAAAATTTTACGAGTGTATTATCGGATGGGGCAGTGCTAAGGATAATATTCATAATTTACTCATTAGAACACAAAGAGCCATCATGAAAATTATACTTAAAGTCCCTGTAAGAACTAGCACTGACGAAATCTTCAACAAACTTAACATTATATCAATAAAAAATTATACTCTAAAACAATGTATACAAAAAACAAGAAATAATAACAATCACACATAGTAGAAACACTAGATCTCAGAGTCAAAATCATATACAAAAAGGAACAATATTTGCACAAAAAAACTTATTGTACTATGGTACTAAACTCTACAATAAAATCCCGCTATCCTACAAAAATCACAACAGCCATAATATATTAAAAAATCAAATAAAACACTGGATACGTTACATAGGGAGATCTGAAATGGAAAATATGTTAACACCAACTACAGACTTAACAATAAAGAGAAGATAATAAAACATTATTATTATTACTTTATCGAACACGTGAGTAGGTAGAGGTTTCAGGCAATACTCATAATAACACTTAAATTGTTTAAAAAATTATTTCCTCATATCGATGACTTAACCTTAAGCCTCCGTATTCAGAATTTATGTGTACTGACTAACTACTAACTTCTTTACAAATCTTAGAGATTTTAAGCATTTAGAAAAAAAAGTGATTTTTTTAATATAATTAAAATGTTTAGTTTTATAAATAAGTATACGAAATTCCCTCGATAGAAAAAAAATCGCAAAGGGTACTCGAAAAACATAAATAACAAATATGGTTCATTTAATATGTTGTAGGTATGAAAAAAATCACAGCATTTCTTTATACTACTTAAGAGGAACGGCTGAGCTGACTGTTATATACATAACTTAATACCCATCCAAACTGAATTATATGTATTTTTTTTAAATTATTAAAGGTTTAGTAAATATCTAGTACGGATGGAACGTATTTTATTTATGTTTGTTTTAAATTATGAAGTATACGCCATGAAAAAAATTAATTTTCAGAATTTTAGAGGCAAATTAGAAAGTTATTTGCGGGTTTATTGTATTTTTTTTTGTTTTTTATTTATAATATTTGTAAATATGATTATGTAAATAAAAACATTAAAAATATATATATATTAAAAAAAAAGAAGAGTGTAAGTAATTAAATAAATATGTAAAAAAATATTGAAAAAATATATACGTATATTATAAAATATTAAATAAGAAATTTACAACAGAAATAAAAAAATAAATGATTTTTTTAATAATATAAATAAAATCAAGAAAATAACAAGTCATCAAAAATAAAATAATAATAGTTATTATTATTTAGCTATCAATTGTTATTTTTTAGTTTATCCTGATAAGGAAAGCTTTACTTTTGAAGCATGTTTGTATTTGTATATTAAAAAACGGCGGTGTAAACAAAGTAATTCTTATTAATTTATTAATAAAGTCGCCACAAAGAACTATATATCTATTGAAGAAATTATAATATTTTTGTTGATGTTGTAAATAATAAATTTACAGAAGAACATCCACAGTGAGTATATAAGAATATAATGACTCCTGCTATAAAATTCTGCCAATCATAACCATTAAAAATGAAATCTGATACCATGTAACGGTAAATTAAATTCAGTTGCAGCTCATCTAGTCCGTTCTATTTCAGGTACGAATTACTGTGATTCATACCTACCTGATGGTGTCTGAGTAAAGCAGTGAGATATAAAAAATGCAATTTAAATTTACTCGCGTTTTCGTGGTGGTCTCGGCGAGGCTGTCTCATTCACTGAAGCATTTATAGTCCTTATAAGCTTATACAGCAAGGATACAAATATGGTACATCATTGAGCTTATTGTAAAACTGAATAACCAAAATAATATTTTTCGCTAATTATCAATGAAATATTTGCTTATTTTTCTATTTTTTGCTTTTCAGTTTGTTATTTTGTATTTTTATAAAAAAATAAATAATTGGTTACTTCAAGGAGTTTAGAAAAATACGTTAATTAGAATGGTTGAAAAACTGCGTTCCCACCTCCCTGGCAAGTTTGTCCATACTACTTGTCAGTGGCGTTTTTTAGTAAAGTGCGTTTGTGCAAACTGCCATGAAAACAAAATATATTAAGACACATTTGTATTATCCACACCTTAAAACAACATGCTATTCAAATTTCGTGCTAAACAATCCTTCCATCCGTACTGCTCAAAAGCGATACAGAAATAAATTCCATACGTGCGTTTTGAATTCAGCGTATATGGACTTTCTGTTCTAAGAAATATTTCATACAATTCTTTAGGATTATTTATTAACACCAAATTTGTACGGAACAGTATTTTGCAAGAATCTACATATTTTTTCTGTGATTATCGCGTTTTAAGATTTTATTAAAATAAGTTAATTATGTGGTGAAAACTTTTTAATAAATTAATCGTGATTTACATATTTAAAGTAAGTTTTTATAACCCGCGAGGTTATTTTCATTAGCCACAGACGCTTTAATGAACCGCCAAATTGTATCTCGTTGCTAGGTCGCTAATCTCTGGGGCCTTGATATGATGAAATTATTTTAGATCTATGGAAAAATATGAATATTTATGGAAAGGACCAACGTACGATTTATAGATGAGGGAATTTTTTTCTTGCTTTTTTAATCTCCGATTGAACTCCCGATGAGATAGGCCACAAACCGTCACTGTTAACCATAATACTTGGTGTTAGTTAAGGTGAAAAATTATAACATTTTAAATTTGGAAAAATATTGAATTAACTTGGAAAGTAATTAATTAGATAGGTAGGAACCTACGTAACCAAATATTATTTACCTCATTCCAAAAACGTATCTAACAGTTACTCAAAACAATATTTTCTTGAACGATTACATATTTTTGTCCCTTTGTTGATAGAATCACCAACGTCTAGTATCATAATGATAATTTATTTTTTAATTGTTTGTAAAATAAAATATTTTTATCCAACTTTTGGACCATCCTGTATTATTTTGCAGTTAAGTGTATACGTGTGATACGGGTGTGGACCTACTATCCCTTTTCATATAATTTGCCAAATGATATGTAGGGCCGCATCCAGTGTTTTCTTTTATTACAGAGGCCCCTACGAGAACTTCGACTATTAAACCTTATTTTTACTTCAGCTTTATAATTTTGACACATTAATTATTTCAGTAGGTAGTTTTTTTGTTGTTATATTATTGGCTTTCACCCATTAAGGGCGATCTCGGCCATGTATAATCAGTTAGATTTTAATTGTACAGATTGTTCTTCAAATCAGTTACTTTTAAACCAATAGTTAGTTATGAAAATTGATAAGTATGAAATATGAACATCTTTCATAAAAAAATATTAATTATTCGAATTTATTATTATACTACTTTACATTCATATAAAAAAAACAAGAATTAACAACAATCACACATATTAGAAACATTAGATCCCAGAGTCAAAAACACATACAAGAAGGAACCACAAACACAATATTTGGACAAAAAAAATTCTTATACTAACTGTACAACAAAATTCCACTATCCTTTAAAAATCATAACAACCATAATAAATTTAAAAATCAAATAAAACACTGGAAACGTTACATAGATCTGAAATAGAAAATATATTAACCCCAAATACAGACTAACACCGAAAAAACTCAACTGCACTTAAAACACCTCACCTTAGAATTATTTTTATTTTTTTCATCAAAGGTAGTCAATTTAATATAATGTAAATTAATATTTTGTAAATGAAATCCACAGCACGGGAAATTCCAGTGAGGATATAATTATTTATTATTTTGTTATAAAAAAATAAGATAATAAAACATTATTTTAAATATTATTATTGGGTAGGTATTATTAGTACCTTGATATGCTGTGTCGACGAGTCCATAATTTTGTACCAACCCACGCTGGTCTTGACCACAGTGGATCAAAACTACGACAAGTCAAAAATTAGAAATTTTGAGTTATTTATTTATTTACGCCCATTACAGACTTTTAAATGGATATTTACAAACGATATTGAAAAGATACTTATTGTAATAGGCAATGTAAAAGTAAACAATATAATTTGACACTTTTATCCAGATTTAATAGTTTTATCAAATAATATAGCTCTACTCGATGAAAATACCGTATTAATGCGTGCGAGCATCGAAGTATTTGTTCGTAGTATTATTAATAAGCATAAAGACAAATTTTAGGAAGCAAAAAGAGTATTCTTAGAGGCTGTTAAACAATGATACCTTAAAAATTTATAAAATAGGCTGATTGACCATTTCCTAGAGTGTGAGACTGTGACAAAAGATTATCACCACTACAAATAAAGGATAACCTTTTTTATTTAAAAAAATGTATACTAAAGCCACATACTGGTGTGCAAATAGTGTTCAAAATTCACAATTTCTTCAGATCCACTTGCGAGGGTTTAAAAAAACTCATTATCTCGGTTCGATGTATTTTGAATTTTCATAGTCTTGCATTCTCATTACGCTATGTCAAAACATGGGGTTCAAAAATAAACGCCACGTATAATACGAGTTATAAAGGTAGTTTGTAACTTTTAATAATTGTCTTTGTAAGTCAAAAATTAAGTTTTCATAATCAGGTTGTAGCGTTGGGCGCTAAAATGTAGAATCGCGATTGCGTGCTCGACTATATCTCAGGATTCGTGGGTGAGACTGATGGATGAAGCACGGGGATGTGGTGATGTAAAACATGATACAGGAAATAAAACCCTATTCACAGGAAAACATAGTCTTTATAGACTCTTAAACCCCGATTATCATGGTGGAGGAAAGAGAAGAGTAAAGAGAAGGATTAAGTTAAAACGAAACGGTTTAAATAATAAATGATGGCTCTTGTAGTCAGATTCTTCTCCTCAGCATCGGGCAAGGCCGCTCCAGTCCTGATGCTCACCGATTCCCACGGTGACCTTCAGCTAAGTCTATGACGACTCTTCGGAAGCGCCATCCGCCATAGCTTCTTCCATGGGGTTCAGACAATAGTATGTAATGATGCTACCTTATGTACTGTTTGGTTGTCGATGCAGCAACTGACCCTCGTGTCCGTTCATCACTCTGCAGGGATTTTCTCCAACGCACGCGGTTGGGTTTCATAACCTTACAATTTGGCCATCAATAAACTAAAACATACCCACTTCGGGTAAATTGAATAGACGCACCCCGGCGTCAGACAAAACAGAAAATTAACACATAACCACTCCCGAAAAACCACGTCGAGCTCGACCGCCCGTGTCAGGTTATATCTGCTGCCATCTTGAACCGACGCCTCTCGCGGATGTACCATCCGTAAACACGTAATGAAATTCTCTCATAGACAATCGCAATGTTGCATCCATATAAGGGATAATAATTACGTTACAAGGTATAGAAAACGAAAGAGGACAGAAAACATTTTGACCTAAGACTACAAATAGTACGTTATTAGAACATTTATTTTAAGTTCCCATCAAGCTTAAATTGCTGTGCAATGCTGCTCCTTCAAAAAGTCAAACGTTCGATTTTTTGAAAAACTCCTATGTCTTATAAAGTCCATGTTTATTAGTTTCAACTCGTTACTAGTCCGACCCTGTTCGCCAGAGGCGCCCGCCCCGGCGTCCGATGAAGCCATCAGCTGGCCCTGTAATTAACCGCGCCGCTTTCCCACGCCCTTCTTTCCTCTCGCTTGCACCCGCCCGCCCGCGCATAAGGCTGCGCCGCTCGCCCGTGCACAGGGACGGCGTGCAGTGCGCACCGGCGGCGTCTCGTGCTCCCCTGGTATATAGTATTTACCGAAAGATTAATCTTGGCAAAATGAAGCCGAAATCGTTTATGCGGGAAATTCTATATTTTGATCTCTTATTTTCTGGAATATTGATAGTCGTTTTTTTTTCGATATTATGCATGCTATCTGTAAAAATTTGCTTCATGTGATATTCTAGCAAAAGGGGTATTTGACAGGTAAAATAATATTTCAAAGCTTCACAGTTCATAATCTAAATGCGAGCTGATAATATTTGCGATAACCCAGATAGCCATTTTTAAAAAACTATTAGAGCTCACTATTCTTGTGTTTTTGTTGTGTTACGTAAACACAAGATGTTTAGGGTTGAAAAGAAATGCTCTATAAAATCCGAAGATAAACCAACTAGTAATCATGTGAGTCAGTTAGTGAAATATTTCCGCTTGAAATTCAATTTCAAATAGATTCAATATTTTTTAACGTATCTTCAGAGTGAATACTGTATTGAAAGCAGATGAATGATCCAGATTTTAATATAACAAACGGACAAATGCAAATAGTTTATTATAAATTTTAACCAAAACGTAAATAAAGTGTTTTAAATCGCTCATCGGTGCTTTTTTCTTGTAAACTGTAAATAACACTTTATACGAAATTAAAAAAAAAAAAGATTTATTTAGTGACTATAAATATTATTTATATTATAAATGTTTCCGTAAAACTGGCAAACTTATATTAATTCTTTTCTAACACTAAATAGTGCTTCTAAGAAATATTTAAAAAAATTCGGCAGTGTCTGTAGTAAACTTTTAAGTGCATAGAGACAGCTTAGTGTTTTCTCTTTCTAAAACTGTTTATATCATATGTCTGACTATGATAGAAAAGGAGAGAGAACAAGTTTTATGAGGATGTATCATTTTGTGGCAGATATGACACAATGTGACACTACTGATAAATACGCCACTACGTGACCCGAGTGGTTTTAACAATATTTAACTTCCTATTAAAATCGTCATCAAAGCAGAAGCTTGTGCAAATATGGAGTACTAAACTAGCGAAGGATTGAACCCGCGACAATTGAGAACCTGGCGACTTGAACTACACTCTTAATAACCGACTATATATGCCATAAAATTAACACGCTTTTTAGTAATGGTACTTGGACGGAAAGATCAGAAATACGGAACAATAATAAAAATTATTATGAAAAATGTTCACACGTCAGCAAAGTAATTATTATTGGTAAAGATTTTAGAATCGCCCCAATTTTCTGCTTGTAATCGTAGTCGAAACCTAAGATAGCCATCTACAGATAATTTAAAATAGGCTTCCATTTTTCGGTTGCGGGACCGTCGTCGGAACTGTGGGTGTCAACATTCGCACGTTCTGTCCGTCTTTACCACTTCACATTGACCACAGGGGACGCCCCGATCATTAAACCTAACGAAAATTGACTAATAACCTGACAAGCTTAACATATTTAAAAAAATATATAATTATCGGTTTTAGCAGACAATTTAAGATATTTTAAAAGAGGTAAGAGTTTTCTTTTACGCGTTTGTGCGTTCGTTTTTATTATCGAAATATGCATTTGAACATATTAACTAAATGAAGATAATCCACGAATTCATTTTAGCATGTAGCCAAAATAGGTAATTTCATTCTAGAGATGGATAATAATTTATGTGCCTTAAATAAATTTGTCGATTATTATAATGGATTTTAAAATTTTGACCACAAAGCAGATGATCTGTTTGCATGATATTTATACCATTAAAATATCGAGAAAGATAAACTCTGTGGTCATGAAATTTAACTACTTTTACGTTCGGTCGAAAAGTCGTCGCTATGGATCTCCAATAAATTCATTTAATTTTTACAAATCCTGGTAAAGCAAGCAGCTCCTACAAAAACGTTTTTTTTTTTGGCAGTATCACTAATGAAAGTATTACTGTAACGGCAATTATGCCAACCTTTGTAAATATCAAACCAACAAACTTCAATCAATTTTTATGCTATGGCAAGACTCATCACAGGGGTCTCTAAATATTCGCACATTTCAGAACACTTTCGTAACCCCTCACTAGCTCAAGTGCCCTGAAAGAATCCAGTACAAATTCTGCTCAATGATGTATAAATTCATCAACGAAATGACTCCGAACTATGCTAACTAACTATCACGCCGTTTCCCCGCAGTGATTAGCAGAGAGGACGGATCGCCAAACAACTCGATCTTGGTATACACTTCTCGCTTCATTCACATTATTACAACGCCTCATACATTCTCTTCTGTTATTCCGACTTCTGACATGGCCCGACTCAAGTATTTGATTCACTCGATCGTGCCATGTCTTCTTCGAACGTCCCCGGCTTCTTCTTACATTCAAATTCGCGTCATACATTCTTCTTACACTCCTTTCTTCGTTAATTCGCTCTAGATGCCCGAACCATCTAAGCCCCTTTCTTAATCTTACTCATCACGAAAAATCTGTTAAATCTGTTGAAAAGGCTATTAACTCTTAGATCAACATCATCATCGGGAATCGGGAGGCTGATACAACCTAAACACAAGTCAAATACTAAGTTTGGAGATCATGATTTCTGAGTATCGGGCCCAAGGCTTGGCAGAAACTCTCCCCGGAACAAAGATGCATAACAAGTTCAAGAGAATTTCGATCCATGTTAAAAACTTACGTTCTCAGACTTTCATATCCTTAAATTTAATATACCTGAGAGTAACATTTTTGTCTTGCTTATATCTCCTAATTACAGTAATCTTATTTTATTAAGATTATTAGATGTCTTTCACATCAATCTGTTTCTTATTGAGGGACGAATCACACCGAGGAAGATATGTTTTAATCAAAACCGTATAGTATACTCCCCATCATATAAATTGCTTTTTCTTTTCTGAAAATGAACAATATAAAAAATTTAAAATAAATCCCACGATTAAATAGCATCTCCAATAATACGTGCCATCCAATATTATGTCCGCTGCGTTCAAAACTTTATCAAAATTTTAGGTAATAAACACTGTTTATCTCAAGTGACCTGCCAGGTGAGCATGGTCGTGTATAATATTATCTGACTGTATATAATATAAATAACATATACTCGTATGTTTTAATGCGGCATCACGTTCATTGGTCCAATGCATTATGCATGTAGTTTTGTATTACAGATCGGTGTTCTGGTGGATGCAATCTAATAATAGTTTATTTATAGTTAGTAATAAGTAATGGCGTTCATTACACTATAACTAAAGGTGGGCTGTGTGTAGTTTTTTAAGTTTGATATGAATCGTGGATTGAATATTTGAAAATGACCATTTATTGTCATGCTAAAAAGCATAAATTTGTCCAAGTTATCAGTCTTGAACGAATGCGACATACAAAATATTAACAAATTGATGGAAAAAAAAACTTTATCAAAAATTATTTTATTGTATTTAATGGTTCGTTTTTATTATGGTAGGCACAGCTTTTAAGCCTTTATGGACTGCATGCCACTAGTAATAAGACAGAGCATTTGGAAAAAATAATATTAGCCCTACATAAATCAACCAAATATTATTATAATTTCTTCACTAAATGTATAATTATTTTCTAACTAACTAACTAACTAACCATTACGCCGTTTCCCCGCAGGGGTAGGCAGAGAGGACGGACCGCCAAACAACTCGATCTTGGCATACACTTCTTGCTTCATTCACTTTCATACAACGTCTCATACATTCTCTTCTGTTATTCCGACTTCTGACATGGCCCGACTCAAGTATTTGATTCACTTGATCGTGCCACGTCTTCCTTGGACGTCCCCGGCTTCTTCTTCCATTCACATTCGCGTCATATATTCTCCTTACACTCCTTTCTTCATTCATTCGCTCTACATGCCCAAACCATCTAAGCGTCCCTTTCTTAATCTTGCTCACTACGCTTACATCAGCCTTGCATTCTTTACGAATCTCAACATTTTTCACTCGATCATACATGGTTTTACCACACATTCGTCTCAGAGATCTCATTTCTACAGCATTCAGTCTACTTTCATCCTTCCTCTGCCAGTTCCATGCCTCACTGCCATACATCAGGGTTGGTATCAGCACTCCATTGTGGACTGCTAGCTTCGCTTCTTTGGACAACTTTTTGTTTGCGCCAACCGCGTTCAGTCCTCCGTTAATGGAGTTTCCTGCATTCACCCTTCTTTCAATATCCCTATCAGTCTTTCCATCTCTAGTAAACATACTTCCCAAATACACAAACTCGTCTACCTGCTCCAAGTATTCATCATTCACAACTATATTGCACACTGTGTTCGTACTCTCTCTTTCAAACACCATGACTTTAGACTTACTTACATTCATCATTAGCTCATTCTTCATACATACTTCGTTCATCCTAGATACGAGGGACTGTAGATCTTCTATACTATTAGCAATCAGCACCGCATCATCAGCATACAACAAGCAACAAACTTGCAGACTACTCATTTTTGCGCCCAAGCCCACCTCTTTCAATTCTTGCATACAATTATCCATGTATAGATTGAATAACCACGGTGACATTACGCAGCCTTGCTTAACACCTTTTGTGATGTCAAACCACCCCGTAAAATCACCGTTTGCCCTAACACATGCAACGCTTCCCTCGTACAGAGATGCGATTGCCTGTATAAGATTTGTATTCACTCCATACTTGGACAACACATTCCATAACTTTTTTCTGGCGTCATTTTTATTAAAAATAGTATGAAATTGTATTATTATAACAGTTCTATTTTTGTATATTTTCCCAGAATGTTTTCAATCGACATTAAATCGTTAATGTGTGGTTCATTCTAATATTCAATACTCATACAAACTTCAATCTCAAAGGAGCAAACACACAATCCGAAAGTTCTCACACTAGGTATTCAATAGCAAAAAGAATGAAAGCTTCCCCGATACCAAAACTTTTGTACAAATGTGATTATTTTGAATCCTGGTGATATTAGTTTCTTGTTTGGTGAAGACCGGTCCAATGAAGTCTAGTAATTAACTGACATATAAACTGGCAGATAAAATCGCTTGTCCACATCTTCCGATGACTCTGATTTATTGGTCCATTTACGTGATGCACTGGAATTTATACTTCTATGTCCCCTGTGTATTGTCACTCTGTGTTTTAGTGGAATGCTATGCGCGTATTAGAAGCTTTGTGTTTTACGCTGGTAGCGTGTCCAATGTCCAGTAGTTGTTTTGGTCGTGTGTGTTCCTTACTATTTTTGATTTCACTAATTATGAGAAGGACGATTAACTTTTTATTTAGAAATTTATTACTTAAGTAAAGCTATTTTTGAGGACAATATTTTTCGAATTTTTATTTTTCCGGAAGCAGAAATTCTCACACTTGGAAGTTATGGGTTCAAGAACTATTCATAGTTTTTACAGTTTGTAATTTCTAGGAAAATGCAAATATTTTCACTCGCATTTTTATGAGGTATGAAGCTTTTTAATCATATTTTTTATGGAGGCTTTATATATGCGGTCATTATAGCAGTTAAAGTCCATTGAGTTATCCATTTAACGGTAAAAAAAAACTAAGACGTCACATTGCTTGTTATTTTTTACAACGGCTTTCGGTGCCTCATTGTCTCTTTATTTTTAATACGTTGACACCTGGTTTTACCACACAACCGCCCCAGGGATCTCATTTCTACCGGTTTCAGTCTTCCTTAAAATATTTTTTTCTCTTTCTTCATCCATTCAATCCATAGGTATTGCGTTATATTATGGTAGGTACATGAGGAAAATAATAACAATTTGCCAGAAATCATTCCGTGACAGAAGGGCAAAGCAAAAACCCATGCGTTTGTATTTGTACGTCATCGGGGTTGAAAATTTGATTCTTCTCGGAACTTGGTTGTGAATGTACCTGCATAATATAGTACGAAAATAATAAGACGAATAAAAAGCATGTAGCTCGAGGATGAGTCCTGGCGAATCAAATATTCAATGAATCCCTTTACGAAGAATTTGGAGCAGGTTTTGTTCCCGAAGGTCGGCTAACTCTCGCGAGGAATGTGCTCCCCCCCTTCCCTCAGACCTTTCCAAGGGCAGCCTTCCTCCCCCACCCCTGCTAGATATACCGCCCACCTACCCCAGGCTGTATTTACGAAGATTTGCGACTTACTGAGTCACATTTCACATGAACGTCGTTGAAGCTTATATAATATCATGTGTTTTTTTTACATGAATTGGAATAAAATCCACCATTATGTTGGTGTTGAGATATTATTTTAGTTCAGTAATAGATAAATTTTACTTGTTTATAAGGTTGACTAGTTTTACTATCCGGCTTCCTCCGAGCTTCAAATGTACCTCTTTTTTCAATGGGTGTTCCACCCAAAGCAACCTAGCTGCTACCAACCGTCTGGAGCCAGTGAAACTATGGCATCCCTGATTGGTGTATGTTGTGAGGCTGAATGTAGGGGGAGGACGAGGAGATTGGACAGAGGAAGGTGGTGAAGTGCTTGACTATTAAGATCTGGTCACCAAACATGGTTAAAACCATTTCACCAGGGAGATACTGAAAGTATCTACCCGTCTGGAACGTGCCGCAAACATACTATAAATGCATTTAAATGGATAAATTCTGAAATAAAACAAATTAATCAATAAATTTTGACTCAGATCCTAACCACTCAACCACGGAGGCCATCAAACTTTCCGTCTTTACTTTTATCAGATATTCAAAAAAATGTTGAAGGCTTCGTAGCCAATTTTTAATACGATACGTGCTGAAAACAGTTGCGTTCACGTAGAAATCCACGAGAGAAAAAGCTGCGCAAATTTAGAAAGCCGATTCACCTTTCTATTTTTTTTTTAAATAGTTTTATTCATGCTTTATACATTTATGATAGGTTATTAAGGCGATGGAATGGAAAATAATGTAAGATCGTTTGCTTTCGGTTTGAGAATTTGATTCCCTAGAAATATCATAGATCATTTAATTAAGTACAGCAAGTAGAACAAACCTTAGCCTTTCGTATAACCGTCCAATTTTTTGGTGTGTCTTTTTATAAGCTTAAAAAAAAATATTTATATATCACACCTAAAAAAAATATTTAAACCGCAAAATCTCCTACTTACGAACTCTTTTTCCGATATTTTCGTATTGTTCACTGTGGCAAATAAAGTTTTTTAGAATATGACCGTAAAACATTTTAATATTTATGCATGAGATTTACAAATTAAAATAAAAAACACGTTTTGGTGACGGTTTTTTGCTTAAATCAAAACATGCGGCCGATGTCAAGCGGGAATTTCGACCTTGTCACCACCTGCATAAGGAGCGCGTGATTTCGTTGGAATTTTAGGAAGTGGATAGCCAAACAATGATATAACAGTTTTGAAAAAAATGCAGTAGGTATCTAATAGAAATTTGGTTTAAAACAGTCTTAATAAATGACGTATTGGTGATGAATGGAATATTGTGATTTATGGTAGTGTGATTTGACCTACTTGGTTATAAATATGCATAAGTTTTATGTCAATAGTTATAAGTCTTAGTTGTACATCGTTAGCTATAAGCCATAGGTGTAAGTCACTAGTTATAAGTCGTAGTTGTATATCGCTTGCTATGAGTCATAGATGTAAGTCATTACATATAAGTCTTAGTTGTATATCGCTTGGAATGAGTCTTATTTGTAAATCATTATTTATAAATCTTAGTCTTAAGGCACTAGTAATAAATCGTAGTGGTAAAGTTATAAGTCTAAGTTATAGGTTAAATAAATTAGTTGTAAAGCGCCCTTGAGGTCATATTTTACTGAAAACGATGCTATAGAAGAAAGCCATTAATGATAATTATTATTATACTTACGAAACAAAATGACAGGCGCGCTTGAGGAAACTGTCCCAGATTATTCGTATCACCGAAATGATTCAAGCTTCTCACCGGAACGGAAATGATTTAGGTGCTCGGGGTGATTCAGATCGGAGCGGGAAATACAGAATGGTAAAACCGGAAGAAATCATTGAATACCTCTCCATTGATTCCGGCACTACGTATATACGTTTCCTTCGAATTGCTTCCTTTCCCGAGGCGATTCCGACAATTCTGACTGCAATGGTAGATCACTTTTTTTCCGTTTAATGGCTTTCTAATGCTCGCGCGATTTCATTCTCATGTGTATTTTGTAATTATAAAAAAGTGGTTTAAGGAGGTACATGTAATAGGTTGCCAATTTCCCAAAGTTAGCAAAATCAATGAACGATTTATAAAAAAAATAACGATTATACGATTACATTATTTGCAAATATGGTTTCCAAAATTATTAGTTCGATTTAAAAATTTGTCAGCAGTCGGTACCATGCAAATTTAATCAACTATTTCGCTGTTTTGCAGTGTTGTGCAAACCGGGATATTCTGTGTCTTTTATTATTTTTTTTAATCCTGAATTAATTCATATTTTCTTCAGTTTCAATTTTGTTAGAGTCCGTTACACCAATACACGTCTAAAATGACTATATTCGCAAATATATTGAAGTAATCAACGTGATTAAATAAATATTATTTGCGCACGCAAATTAAACAATCGGGTAACAAACGTCCACGATATTTGAATACACGCGTAGCTTCATCAAAATACTGGCAACACACTACATTACCGCCTTTAGCGTCCCGGACTGTATAAATATTAATACAATCCTAATAGCCTCTTTTAAATATATATATATGTATATATACACACACACACGTGAGCAAAAAGGGAGTAAAATCATGCTTAGGTCACCTAATATTTATTTTTTGAATTTCCCTTTTCTATAATTTATTTAGATTATATTTCACAGGAACTCTATTAAAATTAATGAAAAACAACCAATTCGTACAACTCAGACCGCTAGGAGGCGCTAGTGTACCATGTTGCCATCAAATGTCAAGAACTGGAGGAATTTTTATTTAAGAGTATTTGATCATTATTGAACTCGGCTTGAACACAATTGTACACTATTTTTATTTATTAAATTATTTAGATTATTAGATTTTTTATTAATTTCTAACTGTTCTAAGAGGATAAGTTTGCGGCCCTTATCGTGTGAAAGTGCAACGGAGTTGGGTTTTCGTTTAGGAGATATTTGGCAAATTGTGAATCTATTTTATTTTTATTTTTAAACGATAACATTTGTTCTTTAAGTCTAGTGTTAAAGAAAGGACCGGATAGTTTAAATTAAAATGGAGTTCTACAAATTAGACTTACAAAATAATAAAAATATATATTTAAATTTCAAAGCAAGTACAAGGAGTTCAGGAGCATGAGGTAGATCGTACCGCGATAGTGCCGGTTTGTGAAACCGCGCCCGAGGTTTCCTTTACAATCAATTACAAAGATCCGAAGATATCTCCTCTCATCTCCTTACAGCCTGGCTGCCGTGTCATCCCCTTTGTTCCGCTAATGGTTTTATAATTTCCCAAACTAATAGACACAAATAACTGGTTTATGAGTTTTGGCAAGATGAATTATAGAGACAGGCTGTGAGAAATATGTCGGTTTTCCTTTCATTCCTTTGGCGCCAGTCGAAAAGGCGGGATCGCCATTTTTTTAACCGCGTGTTGGTGCAAAAATTTGGTTAATTATCACTTTTGAGTTATTTCAGGCCGATAAAAGAATTTCGTTTTAGAGAATCATCGGGATATTGCGTCAGATGTTGATGTGGTTTGGGAATTGCGAATTAACTACAAACGTTAATTTAATTTAATTTTAATGTTGATCATTTTTCACATTCAAGCTAATTGAGTTGTATTCAAATTACGATTTAAGGGCATATTTCTTTGTGATATTTGGATTTTGCCCTTTTACTCGAAATATCTGATATTTAAAGTGTAGTTTTTATTTTGTTTTTAAATGTACTTAGTTAAAGACAACAAGTGGGAAGGAACGATTTCTTGTGTTTCTGGTGTTTTTTTTATTTTAATTTTTATTATTTTTCTATTTTTATATTTATCATTATTTATTGAAGTGCGGTTGTAAAATAAATCATTAGTAAGTAACGTTACTTAGAATATTATTAAATATGTATAAGTAGGTACTGTTTATAGTGATCTGTTACATTCAATTATTCACTTAAGTCGTTTGCTTTTCGTGGGATTCCCCCAGGAATATATAATATAATATATCCGATTAGGAGTATAAAATCTACCAGCGTTTTTTCAATTCCTATAAAACGCGTAAATTGTGTTTTTTTCTAATACATAACAAGTTAGCATGAAACATGTTGGTATTTAAAACTTAAGCTCGTATTTCCTAATCCATGAAGAATATAATGAATTTCCTGTACAATTTAATTTTTTTTTATTTTATAACTAATTAGATATATATTAAAATAAACCTTCACAGTTAAAATACTCGTATGTAAAAAGTGAGATGACTTATAAATAATATAATTCGATTTACTGGAACATAAATATTGTAATAAGGAACTCCAGTGCATTTTTTTTCAATAACGAGGTTCAAACATAAATTCCAGTATATTTCGGTTTTTCTGAAGTTACTTTTCATAGTTGAAATAATTTTAAAAGTTTAAAATTTGCAAAGCTCACCAAAACGCTTCAAATCTATGGCTGGTCGGTTTTGATCAGTTTTGTGGTGAGAATGTCAAATGTCAAAACAGGAATGAGCTTTACCATACATCATTTTGTATTCATTCATAGTAAACCATAACTAACCAAAGTAATAAAATTATGTACCTTTTTGGAAACTTTAACCCAAAGAATAATAATAGTATAGAGCATTAATATTATCATAATATCCGCATTGATAATTGGTTTGCTGATAAATACTAGATAATAAACACTAATAATAGTTTTTTTATATTGAAGAATAATTATAGAGCTTTAAGTCACATAATTAATTTTAAATATCGCCACAACAAAAAAAATATTTAAAATACAAAACAAAATCGAAAAATAAAAATTTCCATACTAATCCAAAAACAGAATGCGCACGTGACATCAGATGTTCTAAATGCAATGGTACCAACATAAGAAGATATTTTCGTGAGATGATTTTTTCTTCACTTTTTATAAGGATTTATAAATTCCGCTTTATAAAGGCTGATTCTGAATATACTACGTATATACTACGTGAATTCAGAATCGGCCTTTGCTGATCTATATGAATACATATTTTTAAAGCCATTATATTTTTCACTGCAGTTCCTTATTATAAAGCAATATTTTTCGTTGTATTTATAAAGCTAATTATACGTACAATATACATATATAGTTTACATTTGAAAAATATGCGATGAACTGTTCAGCTAAGTTGGTCTACACCAGGTCCGGACTTATACGTCGCAATGCGCGTACGACGCTCAGAGCTGTACTTTCCTGAGGCGTTGTATTTGTCAAACCTTACAACTACAGTACTTACCTGCCTTAGCGCTCGTTCATACGCGCTCGCATACATGTTTTTTTTTTTGCTTTGTGCGGATCTAGCAATCTTCCGACTCAAATTCACTAGTGAGCTCCTCGGTGCATATTGTATTTATATCCATACATTATACAGTATCATGACAAAATATTTTTAATTTATAATAGTGATATTTTATTAGTGTTTTTTTATAATGTGGAGTATAAGGTAGGTTTAAGAAGGTGATACTGTGAATTTAAAATTATGTTTGTAAACACCACAATAGGAGAATCAGTGCTGAGGTATACATGTGTAGGCATAGAAAAAAATATAAGTATTGATGTGAATTGTTTAAATTAATTTTAATATATTAGATAGGATATTTAATATATTAGAAATGGACGCTTAGATGGTTTGGGCATGTAGAGCGAATTGACGAAGAGAGGAGTGTAAGGAGAATATATGACGCGAATGTGAATGAAAGAAGAAGCCGGGGACGTCCGAGGAAGATATGGCACGATCAAGTGAATCAAATACTTGAGTCGGGCCATGTCAGAAGTCGGAATAACAGAAGAGAATGTATGAGACGTTGTATAAAAGTGAATGAAGCACGAAGTGTATGTCAAGATCGAGTTGTTTGGCAGTCCGTCCTCTCTGCCTACCCCTGCTTTATAATGTTTTGAATGACATGAATACCTTGTTTTTTTATCCAGACGGTGATATGTATTGTAGGTATTGTATTTATATTATATAGAAATGTTTCAGAAATATTGGCATGCCATTATAGAGTTTGATTGTATAGTAATAAAGGTATCTTTAGCCGTGTGAGGTGTGTGTTATTAAGATATTCAGAGTTTTTTTTGTTGAGGATCTGGTTTTTAATGTATTATGAGTTTTGCATTAGAATGTGAAGTTAGTGTTGGAAGAGGTATAGTAATACAGATTTGCCCTACAGTTATCTTTTTAATTAAATATTATAATACCCGTTGCCAAAATAGATCGGTATATTTATATACCTAATAACTATAAGTTTTATTATAACACACTTCGTAAAACGTCACCACGTCGTTTGTCCATATGGTTTTCTTTTATATTTGAAAGGCACCAATTTATAAGTTGCTCGATGCTCCATTTGCCATAAGATCGTACTGAGAGGCTCGGGCTTGTTTCACAGGAGCCCGAGTCCAGACCTGCAAAGGCGTGAAGGAAGCCATCACGCAGCTGGCAATCTGGAACCAGGTTATTGGTACTATCACTATTAATTAATATTTTATTAGGCACTCGAACATAACTGAAACGTGTACGATACTTATTTTATACGCTCCATTAAATTTGAACGCTGATTTCTGCTTTAAAGGGTGATCACGCTTAACGGCCACTCATTGAGGATATTATGATAGTCTGTTCTTTATTAAACGTCGTTTCCAGGGCAGATGCTGATAGCTGCTGGCTGTTGGCTGTTTGCTGGTCGCTGTTTACCACCCAAAGCTTTTATCACACATTACTTCGGTCAGAAGCGAAAATAATTACATGCAGATTTCATCATATGGAGACATCTAGTGAAATATAATCACCATCAGTAGAACTGCATATATTTTTTTGGATAAATTAACATAATTTTTTTTTGCAATTATATTTCTACTAGTTTTACTGATTATTTAGTTATTTATTATGTTATGTATGTCCCATATCGGATTTTACATATTTTGTTAATTACAATAGTTACACAGGCGCAAAACACATCACAGTAGGTACATATGTAAAATAGATAGCCTTCATGAAATACAACAACCAAATATTTCATTTGTCTCACGAACAAATGCAGGAATAACATAGTGATGCCACTGAAATCTTTTTTATTTTCTGTCGTTTTTTTCCGTTTTCATGTTTCATTTAAGTTATGTTAATATTATTTTCTACAATGATTAAATATTAAAATGAGGTTTTTAAATCTCAATAAAAATAATTAATAATGAATTAAATTTAATGCTATACTGTAAATGCAGGACAGTATGCACTATTAGCAATGCTGAAAGAATAGCAACTTTTGATTCATAAGGTCTTCAATTTCCTTATGATCTTTTCTCATTAACAATTCAGTGATGTTTTTGTTGAAGGAATACATATTATTTAATACACATAACATTTACTATAATTTTTATTCCCACGTTTTTGCCGGCTACCTTTTTGTACGATTGCAAAGTTCTACCCGAATGTATTTGAAATCTAGATAATAATATGAGGATAATATACATAATTCTTATATAAAAGAAATATGAGACCGATAAAAATTATGGAAAATAATGAGGTCTCAATAAATCAATTGGTAGAGATGCCAGTCCCGGGTCTAGATTCGAGTCCCAGTTGCGACAGTTTGTATTTTCTGTTTCATATTTTATTGAGATTTGTTAATATTATCTTATTAAATAATTAAATATTACAAAGAGGCTTATACGCATAATTAGTTAATCCAATAATATGTAATATTTTATTTATTCGTGGAAATGATTTTCTGAAAAGTTTTGAGTATATCTCTGATTCTTTGAGAAGTTTTCTTTACCCATCTTAATTTTATTCTGCAATATAATTCCATGATGGCATACAATGTCATTTAAAGATCCCCCTAACCTACGCAATTTATGCATTGTTAATAATGAATCGCTCGAACCTAAAATAAATATCATAGTTTATATCAAAAGACAGTTAATGCATTTTATAATGATGCATTAAAATGCATCCTACGCAGAGAAGCATTATAAAATCAAAATGCGGACAATAAAGAGACAAATTTATCAGGACGACCAGGTTTTTGTCTTTATTAATATTCTGAAAATGATATTAAATACTTCGTTTATAAAAAAAACAAAATTCTGCATTAATTTGAAGCATTATTTTTATCGTATTATAAATATAGTGACAAGTTGGCTTCAAACCGAATGTAACAAAAAATTGATAACGTATTTTTTAATCATTGAAGATAATATTGATAACTCCCAAAATGAAACACGTAAACGAAAAGACACAGAAAAGAAAAAGATAACAATACTTGCAGAACTTAATAATAAGATTATTAAATTTGATTTACATTAAATTAAAAAATAAATAAATGAATGGAGTTCTACGAATTAAACACAAAAACAATTAATATATTATTAACGGTTCTTAGAAATCGAAGTCTGATAAACGATGGAACGGATCGCGGTAGCTGTAGCTCCCTGGATTAGAGCACAAGGTTAAGGGGTTCAAGTACCAGCTGCTACCTTTACCTTTTTCTTTTATGTGTCTTTTCGGTTTCGTGTTTCATTCTAGAATTGTTAATTTATATAGCAATTATTAGCTTCAGTGGTTGTGGGCAGTTAAGACTCATTTGCGGTATTTTATAAATCAAATACTGATACAATATTTTTTTCTATTGACGGGGAGTATCAAATTGTCTTTTTTTTCTAATTTAACGCCCTTCAAGTCTGACAGAATATATTTTTTGGCAGTAAAATTTTTCTGTTGGTTCGGTTCACCAAACACCCTGTAAAATGTTAATACGGTGTGTAAATGTGCCAAATAAATACAAATAAGATTAAACTATAAAATGAGAAGGCAAATTGCATATTCATGTTGTCAGATTGCGTGTCTGAAAATTTGGCTACAGTCATTTTTATTGTAATAAAACCAGACAATTAGTAGGTGTGTCACTTGATCGCAATAAACTGACCAGTTGTAAAGAAGTGAGTCAAAACCCGTGACTAACTTCGTGGTTATAGCATCATATTATTGATGTAGGTACTTGGTATACGTATATTTACACCCCGGGGCACTTTTTGATACTTTTTTTTAAAAGGGAGATGATTCATTGCGGAGGTTGCAAGAATCGAACATTGAAGAAAACCGTTTCTCGAGCGCACACGTTTCTCAGGAAATCACTTCAGAGTTAAGCATTTGATTCAATGGTTAAATAATCCTTCATTAACATGAAATTCTTCCAAACTAGCTCTTTATTGACATTCATGGTTAATCATACACAATTGTGGGTGCAAAAAAGGAAAATTGAAGCCAGGCATAAGTCAGTCTCCCAGAATAGCGCATATTCAGAACTAACTTTCTGAAATGTGCTAAAAAGGTATTAAAAAGTTTAAAGCGTGGATTTATGTCTGATAGCGACTGGCAGTGCTTCTGAAGAGATAGAGCAGAAAAGAGTTTATAAAGGCTGCCAAGAAAAGAGTACGTGCTGGGTGAAAAGCACGCCTGGAAGAAGAAGATTGGATCAAAATGACAAACCACTTCCATAAAACATTACACTGTTTTGGAAGGAAGTCAAAAGTCCCGGAATGGTCCGGAAAGTGATCTGAAAGTGATAAAATCGAAAGATGGAAAAATGTGACGAAGAGAAAGAATAAAAGATGGATGAAATACTTTGAAGAGGTTTTGAAAGCAACCCGAGTGATTCCAGTGGCGAATCAGGTATGAATGACGATGGGTGAATGTTCCCAAAATCAGCATGGATGAAATTAAAAGATCAATTAAATGTATGAAGAATGGTAAGGCTGTTGGGTTTCGATAATATTGCTGGAATACTTTAAAGGAGATAGCCGTATAATTCTCACATGGTTATGCAAACTTTTTAACCAGTGTTTAGAGGAGGGTTACACCCATTAGATTGGAGAAGGGCTGTGATCATGCCTCTATACAAGGTAAAGGGTCACGTATGGAATGTGAAAATCACAGGGGCTATTAGCCTGCTAAGTTCAGTTGGAAAGCTGTATGGTAGGATATTGATTGAAAGGGTACAAATGAAATAAAATATGGGATGCAAGGTGCATTTATGAGTGGAAGGGGTGTATGGATCAGATTTTCTCGTTGCGTATGCTCAGAGAAGTTTCTGGCAAAAAATCAGAAACTTTTCTGTGCTTTGTAGATCTACAAAAGCATACCGAGTTGACAGAAAAAAAGTTATGGAAGGTGTTGTCCAAGTATGGAGTGAATACAAATCTTATACAGGCAATCGCATCTCTGTACGAGGAAGCGTTGCATGTGTTAGGGCAGCAAACGGTGATGTTACGGGGTGGTTTGACATCACAAAAGGTGTTAAGCAAGGCTGCGTAATGTCACCGTGGTTATTCAATCTATACATGGATAATTGTATGCAAGAATTGAAAGAGGTGGGCTTGGGCGCAAAATGAGTAGTCTGCAAGTATGTTGCCTGTTGTATGCTGATGATGCGGTGCTGATTTCTAATAGTATAGAAGATCTACAGTCCCTCGTATCTAGGATGAACGAAGTATGTATGAAGAATGAGCTAATGATGAATGTAAGTAAGTCTAAAGTCATGGTGTTTGTTTTCGTACTCTCTCTTTCAGCAGGTGGATGAGTTTGTGTATTTGGGAAGTATGTTTACGAGAGATGGAAAGACTGATAGGGATATTGAAAGAAGGGTGAATGCAGGAAACTACATTAACGGAGGACTGAACGCGGTTGGCGCAAACAAAAAGTTGTCCAAAGAAGCGAAGCTAGCAGTCCACAATGGAGTGCTGATACCAACTCTGATGTATGGCAGTGAGGCATGGAACTGGCAGAGGAAGGATGAAAGTTGACTGAATGCTGTAGAAATGAGATCTCTGAGACAGATGTGTGGTAAAACCATGTATGATCGTGTGAAAAATATTGAGATTCGTAAAGAATGCAAGGCTGATGTAAGCGTAGTGAGCAAGATTAAGAAACGCACGCTTAGATGGTTTGGGCATGTAGAGCGAATGAATAAAGAAAGGAGTTTAAGGAGAATATTTGACGCGAATGTGAATGGAAGAAGAAGCTGTGTACGTCCAAGGAAGACGTGGCACGATCAAATTAATCAAATACTTGAGTCGGGCCATGTCAGAAGTCGGAATAACAGAAGAGAATGTATGAGACGATGTATGAATGTGAATGAAGCAAGAAGTGTATGCCAAGATTGAGTTGTTTGGCGGTCCGTCTTCTCTACCTACCCCTGCGGGGAAACGGCGTGATGATTAGTTAGTTAATTTTTTTAACGACTATCACATAAACGAAATAGAAACACTACACAGCTCATTTTTAACACTATATGTAAATGCCCCATATTTAGATTACTGTTCTACGATATTATATTTGACCAGTGAAGGAAACCTAAACAAGCTAGAGATGTACGAGTATACTAAGGAAAGGTAAATGTAAAAAAAATCACCCAAATGAGAGAAGATCTTGAGTGGATTTCAATGAAAAAGAGACTGCTATACAATGTATTAATTTTTATAAATAAAATTATGAATAAAGAATTGCCAAAATATTTTATGGAAGAAGTTGTTTTTAATAAAAATATGCATGAATTTGAATCAAGAGTGTAAATTGAATTAGATTACCGCATATGAGAAAAACAGAGTCACAGAAATTAATGTATAGAGGACTGAACGTGTATGATGAGACGCCTGAAAGTCTGAAAAATGAATGTATTTAAAAAAAATGTTATGCCGTACGTATTAGTTTATATAGGTACATAAAATGTAATACAAATTAACTTAATAATAATAAAAAATAAGCTGTATTCATCGCACAAAGTTTGCGGATACTATCATAGTATACAACTGTTGAGTTCGATGGTACTTGAAAAAACCTCTGACTGTTCGAAAACGACAAAAATGCTGAGTGATTCCCTTATTTAATTATCGATAGATTGCAATCTTAGGAACACACTATGGTAGGTGAAATGGCGTATTATTTCAATGGAAAGTGCTCATAGAACGGGTAGTTTTTTTGAGTAGTTCAACTTTGAAAAAAAACCTTCGTGTATACTCCAACAATAACATGATCCTCTTCATAACATAGGTTAAATCCTAGTTGTTTTAAATGCCTACGAATAGTAAGGTGTACCTTTGACTAGTTATCCCGCCAAAGCTTTATCAAAATTTCCGAACGCTTTATTCATTTTTTAATACGTCGCAAATGCAAAGAAATTAATATCTTTTTATACCACTAGCGCGATCCATTCGTCTCTCCACATCCACTGTTTGATACCATAATTTCCATAAAAAATACAGCCTTGAACACCTAACTATCCATTACTGATTTCACGGCTGAGTTTCGCCCGCCTCACCCCACCCCTCCACCTATCACCCGTCGCCGTGATGCTCCGAGCTCCGCACTCCGTGTCCAACTGTCCAGTCATCTCATGGCGAATTTCCCATATAACCGTGTCATGACGTGGCGACGAGACGAGATGAACTCTTTCCAGGTTGTTCTAGAAATTCTAGACTGAAAACCCTTAGTAATATAGCGTGAAGTACAGTACGTATAGCGTTTCATATAGCGAGGATTTACTATGAACACTTAAATTATTCGGAAGGTTTCTTAATTAAGTGTATGTAAATTAATTTTTGCCGGAAAGATTTTGAACAGTTGAAGCAATATTACTGATTGGAACCAAACATGTGACTATCATTTCATATGTTTTAGAATAGGTAGTTTTGATGCCTGTAGGATTTTGGATTTCACATTGGAATAAGGAAATCCAGTGAAAAACATAATGGCTTTAAACATATATATTCATATAGATCAGCGAATGCCGATTGTGTATATATGACTTTTGTTATATATAATTAATTGTACTTATAATTTATAAATCGTTATTTAAAACTGAATAAAAAATCATCTCATTAAACACCTTGCTATGTTGGTACCATTGCATATGGAACGCCTGAAGTCAAATGCGCATTCTGTTTTTGGATTACTATGAAGAAAAAAAATGTTTTTCGATTAATTTTGTATTTTTTTTAGTTTTGGCGAAATTTGAAGTCAATTTGGGTGACCTGAAGCTCTATAATCGTTGTTCAATATATAAAAAAAAACTATTATTAATGAAAGAAATTGGAGTATTCATTAGCAAACAATTATCAATAGGGATATTATGTTAATATTAATGATCAATACTATTATATTTCTTTGAGTTAAAGTTTCTAAAAAGGTACATACTTTTATTACGTATGTTCAGTTATGGTTTACCATGAATAGAATACAAATTTACGTACAGCAAACTCATCATTCTTTTTATATTTGACATTCTAACCTCAAAATTGTAAAAACCGACCGACCATAGATTTGGACCGTTATGGCGGCGTTTGAAAAATTGAAACTAATTTAATTATGAATTATTTTAACTATGAAAACTACCTTTAGAATTTTTTTTATAAATATACTGGTACTTAATTTTGAACGTTATTATTATGGCCACAATGTTGAATTATCATTTCAAGCTGTTTGGAGTGGGTTTAAATAATGTAATATAAGATATAATACAACGCATTTAGAAAAGAGTGTGGATAGCCGAGATTAAAGAGGTATTTTTATTTTTTCTGCACACATGTAATTATATCGCTTTTTTAATGTTATTACTTTGATTTTTATCCCCGGTTCGTTAAACAAATGCTTTTAACAATTTAAAAGTGACAAAACAAAGGGATATGCTTAAATCTGCTCAGTGCAAGATGACTTCTTAGGGTTTTATCCACTTCTTTAGGTCACCTCCAAAACAAAGCAAATAGTAGGAGACTCAACCCATACTTAGAGGACACTTCTAACAGATCGTTGTGCAGATTCCTTAATGCGCAGTAAGTTAAATAAGAGTCCGGGAAGTCCAGGAAGGTGGAATCCATCAATAATAATAAATCTAGATTATCTCAAGATAACTGTGATTGACTCGAGAGCATGACTCAACCATTTCTTTCCAGAACTACGGAGAAGCGAAATATCAACTGTTTAGTGTTAGGCCAGGAGAGTGGCGCGGTTTCTGAAATGGTAAAAATTATAGAGGAGATTTTGGTAACAAGAAAATCTTTTTATGAATAATACTCGTATATAGGTGCTCTCGGGTCTGGGTGACGTAATGTGGAATGTGAAAAAGGGACCTCGCATAAATGGATTTACGTAGTAAGGAGCACTGGGCATGCTAAACCGGACGAACGACACGGAAGGAAGAAGTTTTGAAATGTAAATCTATCGGCCTTATCCTCAAAATTCTCTGAATTCTGAACAGACAATGAAAGCAAATGCGGAAAATTGAATTAATTTTTCGTAATAAGATAAAGCAAGTTTTTTATGAATATTTTTTGGGTTAAGCGAGTCTAATGGCGATAAATATAAGGTTTCCCACCTCCTGGGGGAAAATGATGTCTGACTTGTAAAAAAACAGTTTTGCCAAATTTCCCCTCCCCCAGTTTCCCGAAGGCATATCTGTGTTGAAAAAAGTCACTAAAGTACGCCACAAAGAACATCGGCTTATTCCAGCAGTTCACAGGGTGAAGATTATTCTTATCACAGCAACAAGATTAGAAAAAGGCACAAATACAATAAGAAAAAATGTTGATGAATAAATTTCTAATACCTTGGCATGGGAACAAAGCACACGTCTTCTGGCGACCACAGCACTGATGGATGCTTGCTTTGATCATCGTATCACACCTCTACAGTTCTGCGATCCAAAGGTTTCTGTAGTTTGTATGTCCCAAATGCCAAAAAGCAGTATAAATATTTATAAGTGCTTCGTCACGTGCAAGTTGATGTGTTAGTATTATGTCTGGAGCGGTCACGGCCGCGTAGCGAAGGATTGCTTACGAAGCGGAATATTATTCTTGTATACGTCTGAGATTTCGATTTCCTTTCAACAGGCCAAGTAGCGCAATTGTACTATAATTATTGTTTTACCTCTTTGGATTCATCATAAATGCGCAATTCTAAAAGTACGCGAGGGTTCAACTAGATTGCTAAAAACATTTGCAACTCGTATTTATGAACGATGTTTAGTAGAGTTCAGCTGCATTGACTTCTCCGGAATATTCGCTTGCTAATAACTAAAAATATCAACTAAATTGATAAATTTATTGAACACTAGCTGATGTATACCCGGCCTTGCTCGGGATTTGGAATAAAGTTATGAAGTTTTGAATTCTTGCTTGTTATTAGAGTGCCTTAATTGATTTGACAGCGAAAGTAACTATTTCCAAATAAAGAAACATTCATTTAAATGTTTTATTTCATTCCAAACGTTAATTTTTCAAAAATTTACTCGTGTTTTCCATTTTGAAAATATACTACCCAAAAAAACCTTCTTCTTTAGAATATGCAATCTGTAGCTAACCAAAGTATTATTTCTATGGGCTAACCTAAGTAAAACGTGGCGCTTTCAATGTTTTTCACACTAATTTTAAAACGTTATGGCAACAGTTTTTCATATTGGATTTCATTCAAACTACTTTCTAAACCTTCCCGGCACTAATAAAAACAAACTGTGCTATTTTCAGCGAAACCGGTAGACTAATTTTCGAGAACATCGAGGACAAACAAACAAAGTTACAAACTTACATTGATTTATATATATATTATAGATAAGAAAAATTATCCTTGAATTGGTGGACAGAATACGAAAAGGGACGTTATTTAACAGAGAATAGTGAAGCTTTTAAATCGTTCGATTGATCTATTTAAAATGAGTTTCGGAATGTGCATTTGTAAATGTATTTGAAATCAATTAATTCGATATGAAAAATTTTACGAAAGTCCAATACCAAGATATACGATTTAAACTAGGGTGTTTTTTAAATCCGCATATTGTTACGAAAGCACACATTATTTTTGAACGGCTTTCATCATACAATGCCTAAAAAATATAAAATGTATAGTATGTAAGTACTCAATGAGTAGCGTTATCTTATCTAAATAGCTGTAGGCAAGTGTTAGATATATTGAAAAATCTTAATAACAAATACTATTTTTATTATTCATTAACCTGTGATCATAACTGTAATTTTGGGAATTATAATGACCATCCTTGAAGCCTTCATAGAACACCAACAAAATCAAGTCTTTCGCAGTCAATATCAAAAACAAGCTAGAAATGATTCAAAACAGAGCTACGAGATGTACGAGTATACAGAGGAAATGCAAATATACAAATATCAATCAAATTAGAGAAGAGCTTCATTGAGTAACCAAATTTCAAAATATTTTATGGATGAAAATTGATTTTAATAAAAATATATGTAATTTGAAACCAGAAATATGAATAGAATTATATTACCGCATATGAGAAAAACGGAATCGCAGAAATGATTAATGTATAGAGGACTGAAAACCTAATCAGACATTATAAATATCTTCAAATTAAAAAAAATGCTTTTGGACAAAAGAACTATTCCTAGATATTTCTCCACTAAGTTTAATAATTGACTTCGATCATCAAAAAAATAAAATAAAATAGGAAATATAAATGATTTCAAAAACTAAATCAATAACTGGCTCAAAAAAATTAAAGAGTTACACAACATTTTGAGAAGAACGTCGTAGTAGCTTAAAAAACAGTTTTTAAATAAAAATAACAAATAAATAAAGAAAACAAGAGGAACCATTTAAATTCTGTTGATTCAATTACTTGCTACAGAAATGGTGTCAAGGAGTGAATATGACTTTAAACGAACCGAAGATGAGTTTCGTATTATATTAATAAGTAGTTACTGCGAGCCCTCCGTCAATACTCTCTACAGAAGATGGTTTGCTCTTGGTATGAATCCGTAACCACCGAATACACTTACGCGGTCCAATATTTAACCATCATAATCGTTTTATTTACCTTTGGTGGGATGACCATTGTTCGGACTAACAAAAAATGTTTTTTTATTTTTTATTATTGAAAACTTTAAGAGTTTCTGCGTATCTTTTAAATGAAATAATAAAATGTTATAGCTCCTTTCGAACGTTTTTCTCCACCTTTAAAAAAATACCCTGATGCGTTTGAGCCGAGGAGAACTAATTTAACAATATTATCAGCCATAATTTTTCAACAACATTACCTGGTGGTCTTTCGAAAATGCTTAATTTTGGTAACTTACACAATATTAGTAGCAAGTATAATTTTTATGACCCAAATGTACCAAAACACTCAATTTTGGTCCTTTGTAAAAAAATACCAACGCCGCGCCAACTAGGAAATTTCACTATTAAAGATTTAATACTAATGTTATTTCTATAGAAATGTGATTCTCCACACGGTCCAAGCACAGTACATAAAACACTTCAGAACATAATACAAGATTATTCAAAATGATGGACTGAATTTTGAACGTTCCCTCTGGTACACGATGTCGGCCTCGGCTCTTTCCTTTATTTATCCTCAATTTGGTGATACCAACGATAAATGCTCTTTCTAGTTGAGGTTCAATGTTAAAATGCTGCACAATGACGCCTATGACGGCCTCCATGGTCGAGGGGTAAGGTTCTCGAATACAAATCCGAAAGTCGCGGGTTCAAATCCCGGCGCGCGCAAGCAGTTTTTATTTAATTAATTTGTGTAGTTTCACAATTAATTCATTTAAAAATAATATATATTATATTTGCGCACTTTCCAGAATGGAAGATACTCTCAGTATCGCCCTGGTGAAATACCACCATTCAGAATTGAAACGTTGATTGAAATGGCTTTTAACCGTGTTTGGTGACCAGATCTGAATAGCCAGGTATTCCCCACCTTGCTCTTCCCCTTCTCCTTCCCTTCCCCAATACCTTCAGCTTCACAACATTCTCCAATTGGGAATGCCATAGTCTCACTGGCTCCAGACGGTTGGGAGCAGTTGGGACTCTTGTGCGGTATTCATATAAAAAAAAAACAATGCTGACATAGTTTTACAGAACTCACTAATACAAAAAAAATTGTTCTACATAGCAGCCATTTTACCCATAACTGACAACGAAATGGCTGATTGGCGGCGCGATCCCTATAGCTGCCGTTTACGCAAATTTGAGCAAGCTATCGGTGGGATTCGAAAATTTCAGACCTCCTCTTTGAATTGCTATATCATTCACGTATAATCTAATTACTCAGGAATGATACGAAATTTAGTCCAGCATTTTCTGTATTATCATAGACGGTGGTAACACCAGTATACCGTTTCATGTTGCTGCAGTCTGCTCTCTCATTTCCATATGGAACTGAACCCGAGCCAAATTGCCTGGAGTTCAAGCTCTCTTCCCTTATGCTACTGTAGTTCTAATAAGAAAGTAAAATTAAAAATATCATGACGTTGTTAAAGCTAAGGCAACCAACTTCGGTTCTGAATAATATAAGTTTTATTGTGTATGGTTGGTTGGTTTTTCCTACAACTAATAAATCGATCTTGAAAAATGAAATAAACGGTAGTAAATATTTAAAGGCTTCGGACGAGTTCTGACGTCATAAGAACCGCCTGGGAACTCATCGAACAAGACAATTTATTGACGGTGAGTGGCGTCATGTGATGCTAAATGGGCTGTTTTAATGGTTACCTAAAATTTTGTACTTTGAAACCTACCTTAAAAAAATTAAATTTAAGTTACTCGGCGAATAACGTTAAAAAAATTAAACAATTAGACTGGTGTTGTAAACAAGCGCTTATTAAAATCGCTCCTTTTCCAATCCCACATTAGCCCCGAACGAGACCCATCACAACAAGATAACGAAACTGTCATCTTTCAATGGAAGTGAAGTGTGAGTACTGATTGAGCCGAGTATTCTCGACACAATGGCCCGTCATGTTGGCGTACTGTTATTAGTGTCACCGCGAAGAAAGCCTCGAGTGGCTGAGGTAAAAGGATTCCCTTGTCTCCGCAGGTGCTCTCGAGTCTCGAGGGCCCCTCGCCTCTCGACTGGAGTACTGGGATATACCAATAAACGGATTTGGTTCTCAGAGCACCTGTATGATTAACTGGGAATTATCGAGGGCTACTACTTTCTATGCTATGATATGCATTGAAATTACTATATAACAGAGCTTCTCAAACTATTCAAATGACCATTCCTTCGACAGTCCTGAGACGGTTGTATATTCGTTTGTTTCTATGCGGTACAATAAGGAACTCCAATGACGTTCTATGTAATTTAAATACAAATATACGCATTTAAAAAAAAAAAAATTATGGTAAGATAATTTTCAATGTTTCAATTGCCCGCCAAAATGGTACATATATTTTTTTTTGGAATATTCATAAAGTGAACTTGTGAAAAAGTATAGATCAGTTTTGAAATTACCGACCATTTTTATGAAAATATCGCCTGTCGGTTTTGAGGTCAGAAAGCCAAATATAAAAAAAAATGATGACCTTTACCATACATAAGTTTATATTCTATTCATGGTAAACCTTAGCTAATGTTTTTGTTTTTATATTTAAATTTAAGAATAAATAAATAAATAGCTAAACGCAAGTAATAAAATTACACGTATTTTTAGAAAGTTTTACTCGAGATATAACTAATAGTATTTAACAGTACCATTATCATAATATCCGTATTTACAATTGGTTTGCCAACGAATATTCTGATTTTTTTTTTATTCAGAACAATAATTATAGAGGTTAAAGTTCCCCAAATTAAGTTTAACTTTCGCCAAAACCAAGAAAAACACATATTTATAATACAAAACAAAATCGACAAATCGTCGCTGCATGTATAATATGGCTTATGTGCCGTTTCGTACATTCGGAGATGATCGAGTAAAACTGCTTTAAAAAATAATTGCGAATACTAGATTTGCTAAAAATAATAGATTTTTTAAACTGGAAATCTTCCCTAATAATTGTAAAAAATATTTTTAGCAAATCTAGTCTGCAATTATTTTTTAAAGCAGTTTTTCTCGATCATCTCAGAATGTACGAAACGGCACATAAGCTATATTATAAATGCAGCGACGAAATAAAAATTTCCATACAAATCCAAAATGAGAATACGCGCAGACGAGACCCGTGACGTCAGATGTTCCGAATGCAATGGTACCAACACAACAGGGTATTTTGATTGACATTTAATTAAAGATTTATAAATCTACGTATATATATATAATAAAACTTGCACATTCTGAATCGGCGTTTGCTGATCTATATGAATTTTTATTTATTTATGAGTACTTTTTGAACTTTAAAAATACCCTTGCTTATTTACAAGTGGTTCGATGAATTACAGTTCTACCAGTCGTGATATTTGCAATTTGTGGGATGATTCCATCTGATCACATACGCGAAGTAGGTTTTACTGTTCCATGTGTGAAATAGGTATACGTAGTATTAGAGAAACGTTCGCTAGGGCCGATTCTCCGATGGCATAAAATAATATTGAGACTAATATTATTAATTCATTCTCGTTTGTTTTTATTACCATCATTTTGTTTTTATCAATATCATATTTTTGTTCAGCAGAAATTCAACTGCTACAAAATTCCTTTCAATCTTTTATGCATTTAAATTGGTTTATTCAAAAAAAAAATTAAAATATAATCAATTTGTCATTTTCATAATGACCTAGCTGAACAACCACTCATGTAAATTAACATCTCAACACTGGCATTTCACACCTAGTGAGATGGGCAATACGTCAACGCCATAAAAAATGTTTAAATAAATACAAATAAAAGTATGGATATTTTGCAACAAATAAATAAGTACTATGAACATGTGGACACACAGGCAGAAGTGAGTAAAATATTTTTAGGTAATTTTACAACGCGTCTGGTCCATCATAACCAGGACAGATGTGATCCGCTCATTGGTCGTGATGATGGCCACTGGCTGTTAGAATTGTTTTCTCAAGAATCAGGATGCATCACAGCACGACTCAATAGCCTTATAAGTCCAGCATCATAAACCAGTTAAACCTACTTACCTGATCTAAAAATACATTGTAAGAAAGAATGTGACATAAAAAAATCAATAAGTGCGTTTTGCAAGCATTTCACGGTTGTTTTTGTTAGACGAATAGCACCGTCAGTTTTTGCTGCTGAAATGTCGGAATTAAATCCAACTGGAAAGCCGATATAGAAAAAAAAGGTCGTAATAGAAAGAAATTTATGTGAAGACGTGAGGTCCAGCTCACAGAGTGATCAGTTGCCCCCGGGCTTAGATGCCACCGGGAGCCCTAGGGTTTGTCGCAACGCCACTGATTATAATCATCTTAGAACGTTAAACGCATATTAAGGCTTTCTTGCCGTACACGCTCCCGCGGCAAAATGGTCAAACGTCTCATTACGAGGTAGCCCCGGCTCATATTTTTTGAATGAAGAGAACAAACCTGTTTTACCTCAAGAGACTCAATTAATAAAATATAAATATCTTTGTCGTGGGAATACTTTTTTTCTTGGAAAAGAGAATGCATGCTATGCTGAGTAAACGACTGAAAGTAAAACATTCTACGAGAGTTTGTAAGTAATGCGCAGCCTTTTAAATAGAGCTTTTTGAACAAAAAATTTCGTAAAAACTCACTAATTTATTTATTTTATTATTACTTATTTAAAAAAAAAAACAGTACATGTATAAAATGAGTGGTGGACAAATTACGTTTTAAGGTTTTAGAAAATTATTACAAGAATCGGTACCAATGACACGTCTCTATCTAATATCTAGTAAATGGTTAAATACATTTTACCGGGCGGGGTTTATTACAATGATGTAAAGATAAAAAGGGATATGAAAAAAGTGTATAGTGTATGTGACTGTGTGTGTGTGTGTGTGTGTGTGTGTGTGTGTGTGTGTGTGTGTGTGTGTGAGTGAGTGTGTGTATGTGTGTGTGTGAATAGTGCTATGTACTGGAGAGTTGCGATTGCGCATTGATGTTACGAGTAATATTTTTCTTAAATGACGGTAATAATTCAAACATCAAAGAAGTGATTTTTTTCACATAATTTCACGCACTTTGATTATTTTAAACAGGGTTTTTGTAATGGTTTATTGCATTTATTGTGTTAAAGTTTATGTTTTAGAACTCCATTGTATTTTTAATAAGGATTTTGTTAAAAAAAAATTCTGCTGTACGGTTTAGTGGGAAAGCGTTTTTTTTTTTTTAATTTGAATTTCTTGAGCATAACTATGTAACAGTTTCTAAACATTTTTGTTTTGAAGAGTTTTATTCAAAATGTACATTTGCTACTTAATTCCGGCCTCCCCCTCCCCAAATCTCCACTTCCACTACCGTCACCTAATTATTCCTGTACTTGTTTAATAAATGTACATTGTGAATAAAACTCTTAAAAACAATTATATGATTATTAATTAATTACTTATTATTTTTAAAAATATATATATACATGGGTACTATTATAATGTCGTTTATTATGTATTTTTTAATACAATGACGGTATCCGTAGTACACTTGTTTATACATTCAACTTATCAAGAGGTCAAGAGGCTTTGAGTTTATTTCCCGCCGCAGAGCAAATTGTATTTAGAAATTTGGTAGGTATGTACTACGTTTGTTTCCTGTTTTCATATGTGTTTTGATCATTGTAAAGACCTGGCGACGCCGGATTTCATGATCATGAGAGTGAACGAATGCATATTTTTTTACATAACATAAGTCCCAGTCTCCTAAGCAAGCAGGGTTATGACACCCCTAGTGTTATGAGATAAACGGAATGGGCAACGAAAGTAGATCTGGTAAGAGAAATTAAGTATACCCGTTCTTATAGTTGGAAATGTGTTAAAAATTTATTTTCTCTCAATATTTAAAATGCATTCATAGATTCGAAATAATTTAGAAAATTAGTTTTCCACAACTTTGTTTTTCATAAAATGACCTTTTCTAGCAGGGTAGGTTGTGCAATACCCACTTTGCCATATATTTTTTAACAAATAAAAATATTGAGCGATACAAAATTAATTAAAATAATCCCACACTTAATACGGTTTTTTTTTACTTGGTTACAATCTTAATAAGTCTGACATTTTATAGTAGCCAAAAAATGAGGGTACTTTGATCATTTAAAAAGAAGATGATTCTACATCACAATCTAAAACATTTTTATGTGTAAACTTTTATTATTTAACGCTTTGCAATGAAAAGGGTAATTTTTTTTGTTTTGATTTTTGAAGAGTGGTAACCATGAAACTAGTAAGAACCAGTAAATTACGGTTGTATACAATAAAAATTGCGCTTTCCGTAGTATGGAAAACTACCTTTGTTATAATGAAGTTTTTATATCATATTTAAAATCAGTTTAAATGATTTTTAATGAATAACTCGGAGAAAGGCCTCAGACATTCATTGCGTTTAATGTTTAGCAATAAATAATTCTGCCTCAGCGATAACGGCTTTTTAATAAAATAATAAAAACCACAATGGCGTATTATCATTAATGGCATATTCACGATTGTAAAACCATACAGAGAGGTTTTAGTAAAACGTCTAACTATTGGACACCAACTGAGTTATAAATAAATCAGACTTAGATATTATACAAATATTCAATTATGTCTGCAGGTAAGTAGGTACATAATAGTGTTTATTTTTATAGTCGGCTCAGAAGTAAATTCAATTACGTCCATTATGGAATAAATTATTGAACAACGTAATTCCGGTCTTACATCATACATCATTTTTACTTCTGATAGGTACATATTTTATTGAATGTATATCATCGTTCTAACAATAGTTGGCTCTACCTAGCAGAACTTTTTATTTATAAATAAACAGTTTTTTTTAAATTTAATAATAATAATAAACAAGCAGTTGATCTGGGTTCGATTCTCAGGCGTGGCAATATATATTTTAAAATTAAAAACATGTATTTATATTTTATTCTAACTTTTTATTTAATAACTCGTGATTTTTCACGGGTCCACGCTAGTTTATGAATAATTATCCAGACCTATGGCTTTCTTTGAACGATGGAATGATTAAATTTTCTATGGGCAGATATGAAAAAATCTAATCGTATCAAGTTTGATCTAAAATGTTTAATTATGTTTAATCATTGAAGAAGATAATATTACAATGAGGTTTATAAACTACAATAAGTTAAAAAAAATAAAATTTAATTATATTAATTTATAGAATTTTTACCCGGGGTTTAAAGATGCGAAATCCTGTTTCCTTGCGAGCACTTTTTGCATTTGGTAAACAGATCACTTCTTTTTCTTCTTCTTTCAAATGTTGGGTGTTGAGGAGGGGGGGGGGGTTCTAGTCTAGGGTCTCAGGAGTTGCCCTGTGAACCTCATAAATCCCGACGGTGAATGAATGGAGCGGGCATTCGTTGATCGCTGATAACTTGTCACTGAAATGTCGCTTGTAATGTCACTTGTAACTTGTAATTTGTTCGGAATTAAAAAAAAAAAGTTCTGTTCTAGAATCACTTTTCAATAATTTATTTTATGTTATGTATTTTATTTATGTGCCTGTGTTCTAACTGCCGACTTGTTAAAAAAAATATTTTGTTTCCGGATTTAATAAACTTCATTTCCAAAAATTTATTGTTAAAATTAACAGTTTTTCAGATTCTGATTTAATAAGGTAAGTGGGTCTTTCGTATCCATTTTGGAATCGGGTCCAATGATACCTTTTAAAATCAAATAAAGTGAAGAGATTCAAGAAAGCTCATTATTTTTGTATGGCGTTAGAATCAAAAATACAGGTGAGTCTTAAACGATATGGATATGTGTGGGTAGTTATACTTTTTATCAGATTTTAAAGATGATGTATTTTACAAAATACGTAGTCTGCAGAAAGACATATGTGCGGTGCTGATAGTTATGACGCTTGTGGCACTTTCCGACAATTCTTACCATTTCTCCTGACACAAACAAATAACATGAAAGGATTTCATTTTTTTGAAACCCTTGTTTTACATTTTATCTAGGAAAGTTTCGTAATATCAGGAACGAATTTAAAATCAAACATTTTGTAGTGAAGCGTTCAAACAAATTGGCATTAAAGCCCGCGCGCTGATTGATTCCGACCTGTTTAGATAAAATATTTGCTTACGTTAGCATTATTTAATCCCCATTACCACGCTTGCAGATTATCCAGGAGGTGTCTGGATTTCCCCGGAGAAAATTCAGAGTTCAAATTGGCGAGAAGAAAATGCCGTTCGGTGCTGTGATACTGATTATGTTATGTCGGCTCGTCGGGCGGCAGGGGGAGGGGGAGCGCGGCAAACGGCTCGGCCCGCTCAGTCCGCGCCCGCTCGCACGCCGCGCCGCCCGCCGCACCTGCAGTGCCGCGCAGACCCGCGACCGAGTGCCAATTGACCGCTAAACACCGCCAAAAGGCCATGCCAGTTGCCAGTGAGGACACCAGGAGCCTCCCGATCGTTATGTGACCCGGGTGCTGGGATCGAGTTCCGCCGGGATCGCGTCACGCTGCCGCCGACCGCAACCGTCCCACCGTCTCACCGTGCCACCGTCCCACCGTCCTAGCCCTACCGACCTGCCGCCTAACGCACACCATCTACCACGTGGACCGGCGATATCACCTTCGAAAGGTACGTACCGTCATTAAGTATCTTCGAGTTCACTTTTACTTTCATGCCATAATGTTTGTATTCTATGATACCGTATGTGATTGCAATGCAGTCGCATTTACCCTCGGGTGAAGACCAAGTATGGGACTGCCATATAAATATTTTACTAAATCAATGCCCGCGTTTTGATTCAAAATACAAGAAAACTGCCAATATTTGACAGAGTAGTGGACATTATAGTATTTCGAGTAAAACACAGTTGATAAGTTTTTATTTATTTTCTTTCAAATGGAAATACCTTCCATCATGTTACAAAATAAACCATTTTTATGCGTCCTAGTGTAGAATAAACTATTGCGTGTTTATTTCGGCAAACTTTAAAACTAGATTTAATTGTAAAATGCCTTAACCTATTTCTTCCAATTCATCATACTTTCAAAGCACTACATTCTGATCACGAGGTTTTTCAAATTAATCCACGTGATTGTGGTATTACAAACCATCTTATCATCAAAACAAGTTAAATGCACCTTGCTTTGGTGTTATAAATCAGTCAAGAGATGCGGTGTAAACAATGACATTCTTCTCCAGAACAATCCTTCTTCGTCTGAGAGTTCCCTTCTCCATCTACCTATAATCCACCTGTAGTTCTCTTATCTAATCAGTTCCCCTATCTCCTCTCCTATAAACTTTCCGTGGCAGCTTCTCCATAGAATGGGCTACTTGTTGCGTTGTTTTTTATGCTTTCACTATCGTTAGGTTTTCCGGTTTAACAAAATGTATCACAGTTTTTCAATTGTAGTTTGCCTTTTCATAAACACTGAAAACTTTTAAATAGGTAGATATATTGAAAGCTCCCAAATTGACATACCAGCGCTATTTTAATGCGATACGCGCAATAAACCTCAGAAATGTATACATGTAACAAAATATAGGTATAACTTCGTGTAGTATATATGTAGCTGTTTTTGGTGATCAAAATCAAAAATCAATTAATTAAATTATTTATTTTATTGAACATTTCTCGCAGTATGAGAACGGCTAACAATGAATTATTCAAAATTCTTTCCTTTGAATTTATTCATGAAAACGATTTAGATTATATAGCTTCAGTAAAAAAAAAAATTTATAACTTTTTAAGAAAGACAAACAATCCCATGTTACGAATAACTAGAAAATATTTTAAAATCTCCTACCACCATTGCAGTAAGAGGACGATGTTGTTTGTGTTGTGATGGAGGATTGGCCAACCGAGGAATTGAGCTCACCACGCCTGTGTGAGACCCAGATGCGATGGCAACTCAGCCACTGACCGGTTAAAATGATAGATCGATCTAAATAAATCTCTCCCTTTTACGAAATCCAAACAAAGGCATATCCTGCAGCTACCATATCTTGGAACTTAATTGGCTTTGAGTTATTCTTTACAAAAATTTCCAGTTTATTTACTGGAATAGTAGACTCTTTTTTCAACTGCTTTTTCATAGGTTTTCCACAACACAGTACACATGAAAAATATGTGGTCACTGGTCTGATTTAACAGGTAAATTGACGTTAAATATCCATCCATCAAGACGATAACTACTTTAAGAACTGAAATCTCTGTCAACTGTGCAAAAATTTCATGACGACAGAAATAATCGTTAGAGAGACATTTATTGAAACCACAGATGATAGAATCTCAGGGAGATATGACATTGAAGCGTGCCAACTATCGTCGAGCTACGACCAAACTGCACGGACTATCAACGCGGCAAAGACAATTAAAGTTATGCGTTTGGTGTGCAGGTAGAAACGGGGCACCTCTGTGCAAAGCTGCGATTTGCAGTACTACGGGCGAACGCAATTGGTGACTCATTTCCTCTTTTATATTGTCTACGCCTAAGATAAACAAACAGATTTTCAGCCTGGATATTTTGAAAAACCTTATTTTTTTACCGATTTTGTTTGTTGAGTTTGCGTGTTTGGGAAGTATGTTTACGAAAATGAAAAGGCTGATAAAGGTATTGAAAGAAGAGTGAATGCAGGAAACTTCATTAACGGAGAACTGAACGCGGTTGGCGCTGACATAAAGTTGTACAAAGAAGCGAAGCTAGCAGTCCACAATGGAGTGCTGATACCAACCCTGATGTATGGCAGTGAGCCATATAACTAGCAGAGGAAGGATGAAAATAAACTGAATGCCGTAAAAATGAGATCTTTGAGGCGAATGTGTGGTAAAACAATATTTGATCGTAAAGAATGCAGGGCTGATGTAAGCGTAATGAGTAAGATTAAGAAAGGGATGCTTAGATGGTTCGGGCATGTAGAGCGAATGAATGAAGAAAGGAGTGCAAGGAGAATATATGACGCGAATATGAATGGGAGAAGCCGGGGATGCCCGAGTAAGACATGGCACGATCAAGTGAATCAAATACTTGAGTCGGGCCATGTCAGAAGTCGGAATAACAAGAGAGAATGAGTATGAAGCGATGTATGAATTTGAATGAAGCAATAAATGTATGCCAAGATCGAGTTGTTTGGCGGTCCGTTCTCTCTATCTACCACTTCCCGCAAACGGCGTGATGGTTAGTTAGTTACTTTTTAAATATTTTTCAAGGGTATTAATATAACCCTCCGTTGAAAAACTAGGTCTTTCCCCTCCCCCACCCCTCCAGCTGGAGCCATTAGTAGGTACTTAGTCCGAGTAACAGTGACCGATTAAGAAAACACCGTTAAATATTTAAATTGACTTTAATTGGACCACGATAAAGATATTTCGGGTTTTTAATTAGTTTTGTCCGCAAACTACGTGGGTGGTTGGACAGAGAAATATTAAAATCCAGTTTTAAATTAATGTTTTTAATTCTTACGAAATGCTTTCGATCGTTACTTGATCAATATGGCTTTGAGTGAACGTGTTTTACCGTTTTTATTAGATACCGTGTGTATTTTCATGAATCAACTGAATTAATAAAAATAATCAACATATTTCCGTATTATTTATTGCTGCAATTTAGATTTTTTTAAAGAATCGAAAATAAATCCTCGCAATAATTTATACCCACCGCATTATATTTAAATACTGTCTGACATTTATTTTAATAGTAGTAGAAAACATTGAGGGCACTACGATCGTTTAAAAGGTTTTAAATTTCAACACCAAGATGGCTTATAAGAAGATTAATGTAGGTTAAAAAAGCACAATGGTCCAAGTACATTTTGTTTTGTGTTCAATAATTTTTTCTATTTTCTGAAAAGATATGATTTTACATCTATTATTTATAAACCTATTACCCACCTCTGCGCTTTAAATAGCTACTTACATAGTCTCTACCTTTATACTTATGTTATTATATTATTTACTCCACTTGTTATACTCTTTTGTACAACCTGCAGTTATAATGTAACTACAGACAAAACTGTTATTCATTACGCTGTAACTACTTACTTATATTGTATCTACTTTTTTCTTTTAGACTCTAATTTTTTTAATTGAATATACTATATTATTATACTGCTTTGTGTAACTATGTTATAAATGTATCAACATGTAAAGCTAGGCGTGAATAAATAAATAAATAAATATTCGTAGATAATTTCACGTTCAGATTTATTTCACTATTTAACGCTTTGCAAGGAAGGTAATTACACGAGAGGGCATTTTTTTTTTGTAAAACCATGTATTCTATGTTAGATAAATAAAAAAAAATTAAATTCACGGATCAAAATTAAAATTTTAAAAAATAACCCAAAAAAATGATTCATGAAGTTTTTTTTTTTCAAATGTTTTCACTCGAAATGTGAAAACATTTGAATGTGACGAACACGTTTTAAAAGATTTTAGTGAGTATATTAGTGTTGCCATAGTAATGACATTTTATAGTTCCAAAATAACAAATATCTACAATTACATGCCAAGCGATAAATTGTTAAATTTTGTCGACCGCTTCAGCGAATCGGAATTTTATTATTTTATTTTCCGAAATGATTGATCACATATGAGTTTAAATCAAATTTTTTTTTAACAAAAATATAGGAGGCCATGAGGAAAATAATTTTCTTCAGGATCTATTTCATATTTGAAGATGCTGCGTGCAGTGTCTTTTTGAGGAGAGGAAGGAGTGAAAATGTATCTTGAAGAGACCTATGTTGTAGGAGGGAGGAAACACAGGGGCCGACAAATCGTTTCATAGCCGGACCGTTGAACTCGAGAATGAGTCGTAGAAACAACCCGTTTTCGTATGCAAATGTCATCCGTGTACAAATGTTGTATGTGCTTCTGGCGTGTTTCCCGGTGCCGAAGGCATCAATCACGCTAGTTCCTCAGAGCATCTCCCATTTAAATACCAGTAGAACAAGAACAGCATTCCCACCTGACGCCTATCCATCTATTATAAATACAGAGAATACCTAAGTACCCACCCACATGTTAATAAAAAGTTGGTGTATGTATATTTTATTTTAATGTACCTATTGCACATCCATAGGCAGTATTCGAACCTCGCTTGTATTACCTGCGAGCATACGCATGTTTATTAAATTTTATATTTATCTCTAAAACTTGCTCATATTTGAAGCATGTCTCAGTGCTTTATTAAAAAAAACTAATATTGGATATATAATCTAACTCAAATATATTCCATTTGTTTTTTAAAGAAAGACATACTTTCCTAGGTCACGAATAATCTGACAATTTGTGAAAACCCCCACTGCATCACAGTAAGCAGAAGATGCTCCGTGTGTCGTGATGGAGGACTTCGCCAGCCGAAAGTGTTATCAGATCTAAATCCAATATATAATAATTTGAACCTACGTAGGAGTTGTAGTGAAGTCTTTTAGAGTCATGAAATATTGTCCTTTTTGTTTTTGTTCCCTATTTTAATTTACATTTTTGTTCCAGCTCGTAGACCTAGTGGTATGGGGCGGAGGTGGGATTGGCAGGGGGTGCCTCTGTGAGGGGTGCGGGGGGCGGGAGGATGAGGGCCGCCCTCGTAGCCGCCTGCCTGCTGCTACTGGCTCCCATCACCGGATCCTACCAGTAAGTAACCGTCTAACTTTACCGAAAATTTCTCCATCGCTTCATGTGTTCCCGATACTTTAAGGAAGAGACGTTTTAAACGCCTGTGGTAATTTGTACAGTTCGTTACGAAATTTTATGTCCTTTCACAGTTTTATGCTTTCTTTGTTGGACTTATTCTTCATAAGACAAATTAGTACGTTTTTAATTTGTCCGAAATTTGAACGTTCTGGAATATTCAGTTGGTCGGTTCGTTGTAAATAATTTAAACTTTCCATCTGCTGTCTGGAAATTTAACATAAATACATACGTCAAGCATACATGATAACATTTATTGTTAAGCTCGTGGGTACATATTTTTCCACGTTTGTATTCAGCTAAGAACATAGCCATAATAAATAATAACACCGGGAAGGATAAACACGTTTACTAATAAGTAATAAGTTTACATAAGGAAAAATAATATCGTGTTATGAAATTCTAGAACGACCAGAGTCGGGAGATCAACTTTGCTTTAAGGAGGTCGCAGCCTTTATTTATAAAGTATCTTATTGTATTTCAATCACGCTACTTCTATCGTATACAATATACCGAACAAATCAACATTCATCTCAGTTTTCTATTCAAAACAAATATATGAACGTGACAGTCGTTTATTTGAGATATTTCCATGGCTGTGGAATACTGTGGATGTCGCAAGGCAAGAGGCAAAACATTTCCATCCGCAGTTACGCAGTTCTTCCTTTGTACGGTTCGTGTTCTCTTTATGCTGACAATTATCGCGGCTACTTGGTGCTTGTTGATTGTGACATTGTCACATGCGCGGGACGAGCTTTTAAGATATTTTGACAGCCATTGTCGCGCAGTACCGTAAGAGGTGTTTACCGTCTTCCGTCACGAGGAAGATTATTCACTTTGCGTGAGGTCTAGCAGAGACTCTACTAGTAACTACCTACATACGTTTTGCTTAGAAATTTTCTTTTTGTTCTTTCGGTGGTCACATTTTACGACTCTTTAGTGAACCTTAAACTTACGCAACCCATTTTCTCAAGCAATTATTTCGACACATTATTGTGAGTTTCGGCGGATTTTCCTCAAAAACTATTTTAAGTGGTTCGTTAACTATCAACCATGCCACTAAAAGTATTGCATAAATCTTTAAACGTCATGCAGATAAGGCAAAATGCAGATGATGTAATGATGACTGTAACTGCATAAGCAAGTTTTAATTAGTTCACATGCTTGTACGAGTATCCCAATGAATGAAAACCTACAACTGAGGCCTGATTGCGGTTCTTTTTAAGCATAATGCATTGTCCTTAGGTTTAAAGACTTTTTGGCTCACTGCGATTTCGATTACATGTCAATGATTATACGTTTTTAAATGAGTTTGCGGTTTAATTATCACAGTTTTAACAAAAGAAAAACTAAATATTATCCTGTAGTATTAGTATTGACTTTAAACATTATTGGCGAGTCATTTGTTGCATAATAATGGTATAAAATGAACAAAATGAACGAAATTGCGATGTTTGTAAAGTACCCATGCTAAAAGCCCGAAATATCAGATAAAAGTTATTTAAAAAAAATATATAATAAACTACATGTGTTAAGGATATCTGATGCACTTAGTATTTTTAATAATACTCTGAACTCATTCTTAAAAAGATCCGGAATCAGGCCCCTGATCGCGGTTTCTGGAGAGATAGTGCCCGACTATTTACAATGATTTAGATTTTTTTAACATAATTGATACATATATTATTATGATCAAAATGAATAGTTTTCCTAATAAAACGTTGTCATAGTTATTGAAGTTTGTTCTTCCGTAGAAAAACCTTCGTTTCAAAATAGAAAATAAAAACATCGAGACTACCAGGAAAACATATCGATGGAGTGGTAAACAATTCGGTTGGTACTCTAACCGCGGTAGGCCAAACACTTTAGACTATTCACTCCTCGCACTTCCTCCTTCCTCTCCCAAGACGCAGAGGATGTGGGTTACACACATTAACATCGCTTCGATAATTCAATTATCAGTATTTAGAAGCCTATCACGGTTTTTATTATACTTCAAACACAAATGTAAACCTCGGCGGACCGCTAATTAATTTTTGACTCCTACATTCTACCAAATAGTTTTACAATATTAAGAGGTTGTTCAGAAAGTGTTGCCTACAGGCGAGTATAACAACATTATGATAAAATGAAAATTTACAGTGTGAAAAAGTCGAAATCACCGTATAAAAATGATGGAATATTTATTTAGGTATTAAAATGTGAGACGAATCTACGCAATTCGGAAGAGGAATTATAATGCATAAATAGAAGACTATTTTGTTTTCATAAAAAGCAAATAATTTGACATATTTATTAAATTAATTAAAATCATCAGCGTAACTTGTCGTTCACTCCTATATATATTTCCCGCTTCCTCATAATCCCTACCTTCTTTGACGTTCTTTCTCTTTCTTTTTTATAACTAACTAACTAACCATCACGCCGTTTCTCCGCAGGACAACAACTCGAGCTTGGCATACACTTCTTACTTCATTTACTTTCATACGTCTCATACATTCTCTTCTGTTATTCTGACTTCTGACATGGCCCGACTCAAGTATTTGATTCACTTGATCGTGCCATGTCTTCCTCGGTCGTCCCTGGCTTCTTCTTCCATTCACATTCGCGTCATATATTCTCCTTACACTCCTTTCTTCGTTCATTCGCTCTACATGCCTGAACTATCTAAGCGTCCCTTTCTTAATCTTGCTCACTACGCTTACATCAGCCTTGTATTTTCTTTTTTATATGTTGTGCCATTATATTACATGTAAGCTTATCTCTGTCCAATTTCTAATTATTAATTATTTTTATTGAAATTTAAAAACCTCATTTTAATATTTTATCATTGTAGTAAATAATATTAACATAACCTAAATGAAAGATGAAAACGAATATAAATATATTCTTTAGACTTATATAAAAAGTCAATAGATGTCTCATATAAATATAAAATCGGATATTAACCCGAGACACTGTCTAGTTTGCAATTGTGTTCCTTAGGAACTTTGTAATCATTATAAAGATAGCTGCCAATAATATGGGATAAAAAATGGAGAATAATACTGACAAATCTTGAATTTGACATATGATATCGATGAAGATGACATAAATTGAACTGGTCTCATTAGCTATGTTGGTTAAGCGGTTGCCCCGGATAGTCAGAGATCCTGGGTTCGGGTCTCAGATGCGACTGAAATCTTTTTATTTTCTGTCGTTTTTTCCGTTATCATCTTTCATTTAGTTTATGTTAATATTATTTTATACAATGATTAAATATCTCTGTGCACCTGTTCCATTGTTTCGTTTTGTATTTTGTCTCGCTCTTATTATATTTTGTATTATGTCTCAGCTAATATATATGCGCACTCCATGTATTTTTGTTTGGTTCTAAATTTTAGCTTGATGAAGCTTGGGTTAAGCGATACCGTACAATATTAGATCAAACGAACATCGGTTTATAAAATATAATATTAATGTATATATTCATACAAGTTTAAAATAACATTTATATGCGTGGGAACCTGGCATACTACTTGAAACCAGGTTATTATTTTATTGTGGTTATTAACAGGAAAATAAATACCTCGATACACCGTTCCAAGCGACCGGTAAAGTGCGAATCAAAGATCTCTACTGGTTATCTTTGATGTAGCAGCTTTACGCGTAATCAGGTAAATCTGGTTGATAGGAAAGTAATCCTTGTCACCTCTGGGAAGGCAATTAGTAATGACTCTACTAAGGCTGCCTGTTGGTGGCAATAGGCAGTAAGCAGTCTCTAATGCTTCTTGTAATGGTCACAATATTGTCATAGATTAACTCTCATTAACGTACAAGACAAGCGGCTGGTTAACGAGCGACAACTTGATATGATCGTTTTGTTAAATTGGCCAGCGCACGTAGTATGGGATGTTTAATTTATTTAATGATTCGCTGTCGCATTAATCGGCCGTAATATGCACTGCCGTATAATAATGCACATTGTCTCGGCAGCCAGTCGTTGATTGATGTTTTGATTTGCATGGGATAAATGGTGGTAATTTATCGTCTTTACAAGCGTTGCAGGGCCTTTTGAAATATAATTATGCAAATAGAAATCCCCACGCATTAATTTGGCGTGAATAGCCATTGAAGATATCTTACGGAGTGTAATTACTGAGAGATGGAACCAGACGCAATTTGGATACAATTGCCAACTTTTGAAATCATCACTTATTTATTAAATAAAGATATCTCTTATTTCCTCTCTTTCAAATATTCCACTACACTATTTGATTTCTTGCACAACTCATCGACTGGGATCTCTATTTAATGCACTTTTGAAAACTTTTATATTAATTGATAACTAACTAATTAACCATCACGCCGTTTCCCCTCAGGGGTAGGCAGAAAGGACGGGCCGCCAAACAACTTGATCTTGGCATATACTTCTTGCTTCATTCACATTCATACATCGTCTCATACATTCTCTTCTATTATTCCAACTTTTGACATGGCCCAACTCAAGTATTTGATTCACTTGATCGTCCCATGTCTTCCTCAGGCTCCAGGCTTCTTCTTCCATTCACATTCTCATTATATATTTTTCTTACATTCCTTTCTTCGTTCATTCGCTGTACTTCCCAAACCATCTAAGCATCCCTTTCTTAATCTTACTCATTACGCTTACATCAACCTTACATTTTTTACGAATCTCAATATTTTTTACACGATCATACATGGTTTTACCACACAATCGCCTCAGAGATCTCATTTCTACGGCATTGTTTACTTTCATCCTTCTTCTGCACAATTCCACGCCTCACTGCCATACATCAGGGTTGGTATCAGCACTCCATTGTGGACTGCTGGCTTCGCTTCTTCGGACAATTTTTTTTAGCGACAACCGCCAACAAAAAGTAATTTAATTAAAGTACTTTCATTCGTAGAACTCCATTTATTTTATTTGAAATTTAATGTAAATCAATTTGAATAATGTTATTCATAAGTTCTGCAAGTATTTTAGTTTTTTATTATTGCGACAGCTGTTTCGGCGTTCAAAGCCATTTTATGTAGGATTATTGTGTTTTGAAGCCATTTTCATTTTTTCACATTTTCTTAATTACCCGTGTGGAATTTACAAATAAATCACATGTAGTGTTTTGTCAGTTAGCAACATGCTAAGGATGTATTTTTGGTTGCTGACCGTTAATCGTACGATGGAATTAAGTATTTATCAAGAAGTTATTCTAAGTGAAAATATTTCTTCTTGTTTCGAGAACAGCATAAATCCAGGTGTATTAGTAGGGATTCAGTGAGTAATTTATTCTCATTAGATATCTTTCATCTTGTTTCGCCGGTGACGGTGTTCTTACTTTTTAAGATTTATGAGTTATTGCGTAACCACTTGCCTCTATATATTCATCTGTGTTAATATTAACTGCATTGCGACGGCCAATAAAATATAAATTGCAGTTCAGCGCCCGGACCCGTTCGCACTCGGCACCAGAGCAATATATTATCTTGGGATCTCCTAGCAAGGAGAGACTGTAGACTGCTAGAGTGCAGATGTAGAGAGAAACGAGTGGCGAGTAGGTTCGGTACGTTAGTTCCTGGTATTCTTCAGCGTTTGAATTATTTTCAAAGTATCACTTGCGACCAGCTGATTCCTTTGCTGGATGCGAATATATCTGGCACTTGGCCGAGGACAGAGACAAACTCGCCACCGAAATAGGCTCATGAATATTTAATAATATCCTTTAATTAGGAACAATTTGGAGGGTTTTAAAAGAAATCATTTCAGACCTCCATATCGGAATGTTTGCCGGAAAGGATTTATTTTTATTGTTTATAGTAATAATGAAAACAGTTCAATTCTATAGCGCAGTTTTATGAAGGTTCACCTGAAGTGCGCTTTGGACTCCACTGAATAGATAATATGAGATAGTAGTACCTTCCTTGTCGTTTTGAAAGAAATCCACTGTAGCCACTGACTTTTGGTTCTAGCCCTAGGAGAGCCAATGAAATACCCTATTTGTACGCGCTCTGTCTCTCTTGAATTTCCTGCATTGTATATGTCAAATTGACATTTTATAGACTGATTATCATGAAATAACTGAATAAACACGTTTGTTATCAAATTCACAAGAAAATAAATTTTAGAGGGACTTAAATTTTTTTTCATAATTTTTTTTTCTCGGGGTAAGAACAGTTTTTCGGTATTTGTGGACTGCACGCCAATACCAAAGACTGTGGAACATTGTATTTATTTTAAAATTATCTGTGACATAAAGGTACCAAGATACTTTTTCAGAACTGGTTGAAATATTAAGAGTAAAATAACACTGAAAAAGGTATTTAAAACACAAAAGATGTATAAACCTTTAGCGAAATTAAAAGATACGTGAGTAATAGATCGATTAAACTAAAGAAATAAAACCGTCGGGTATATTGGCCACATTGGACTTCGACGCCCCATGAATATCCCAGATAAACTCTAATTACACCCCTGCCGAGATAATGTTTGCGGATATTAGCTTTATGCAGCGGCCAAATAACAAGTAACTCCATTGAGCAATGTGCATCATAATGTAAAATCCTAATTAAATGATTTTAAATGGAAGGCAATAAATATTACATATATTTATATTATTTTTGAACTCATTTTAAACTACATGATACCAACTTTTTTTAATCGATACCTATCAACTTATTGACTACATACATTTGGGATTTCCCCATATGCGTCGGCAGAGACTTTATTAAATACTAGCTGAAGTACCCAGCGTTGCCTGGGGTTATTAAGAGTTTGGATTAAAGTTTTATTATCCTTAACCCTGCCTCTACTCCTACTCCTACTCCTACTCCTACTCCTACTCCTACTCCTACTCCCCACCCCTACCCGTACCCAGTAATTTTCCTCTTATTTTGAACGTCAACTGCGCAAAATTTACAAAGAGGTACCAAAATTTGACTTTAAGGGTGGGAAAAGGTGGTAGGGGTAGTTTTTAGAATTATGATGTAGACAGTAACCTACCCCTTGTTTTGTAGGTCAAGTGTGCCAAATTTCTAATTAAACTGTAGATTTGTATACAAAACAAACACACACCGCCCGTCCGGGACTTTATTTTTTATATAACAGATAGAAGAAGATGTACGTAGGTACCTATTACCAGAACTCAACCTAATTTTATGTGCTTTGTTTTGTGAAAATATGTATACATTAAATGTGCAATCAGTATTTTCCTGCGTTAATTTCAGTTTCAGTCAAACAATATTCAACCTTAACAAAAACACACATTCTCACATTTTTACAATGAAAAACACGAATATGTTTTGTCATCTCACGTCATTGGCAAATTTCCGAGAAAAGAACACCGTATATTATCAAATAAAAAATCTCATTAATAAACTACCGTTTACGACTGCGAAGTTTATTTCCCACGCAAAAACGGCAGTCAGGCGACCTCTTTGTTTTGCCTCTGTAATCTAACAGTTGTATGACATAATATATCTGAGGCTTTGAAAATTTTCTAAATATTTTTTACCATTAAGTACCTGCTTCATATCACATTAAGTCCAAGGATAAGTTTATTACGTACGTTGCGCATTAAGATTTAAGATTACTGTAATTAGAATAAATACCACAGCTAATCCTCCTTTGTCTCGGCATTATTTCAGTAGTAACAATATGAATTAATGTTGCTATATGTCAGAGTAGTTGATTTAGTATTTTTGTAAACAGGTGGAAAAATGTTATTTTAATATGACACAACAATTCTGCATCATTATAGTGATGTATGGCGATATAAACTTAATTGATTACGTCTGTCATATAACGCAGCGATGCGTAACCTTTTTTTAATGGCGGGTCATTTTTATGAATTTAATGTTCCATTCGGGAGTGTAAATTAATACACATTTCAGAAGGTTGTATTTGATTTATAAATCCGTAGAATAAAATGACACGCATAAAAGTACATGCACAATTAAGAAAAAGTATAGTAATGTTTTTACAGCAAAGTTTTATTTTATTTTCTCATGGTATTTATTTATTTACTATTTTATACGCCCATGGGATTTTTACATTATATAAGGTGGTTACAGTTTTCAAAAAATTGTTACGGTCATTCCTCCCAACTTTTCGAATGATCAATCTGAGGCACCGATCAGCCAATGTGTTGTTGAGCAACATTCAGTTGGCCTGTTTCCAAACAGCTTTTATCGTTGAACATCCTTGTGTATGAAGGTGCCCACCCACTATCACAGACAATAAAATAATGGCCGCCTACTTTTATAGACAATAAAATAACATCAGATGTCGTGAAAGTACATTTCGTTTCTCACATTTCATTTTTGACATTTCTTCTCCTTGAAAAACAAGACAAAACGTATCTTATAACAAGTAAAATAAGTAAGGTTAGGTTAAGTTCAGTTTTATTTAAAACATACACAAAAAATATTTTTGACATTCGAAAACGGAAATAAATATTTGTCATTCAATATTTGAATCGCGTGAAATAGACCGCGAACCATTAATGACATTTGACATTTTGGTGACATTTTTTCAATCTGTTGACACTTTTTTATAACTAGTCCTCTGTTGAGCGGGACTTAATCCACAAAAATCGATGTCCTAAATTATTCGTAAAATTGACCGAGAATTTCGTTGGGAAGAGCGTATTTGTGCATTTGAAAAGTACTGAGGCAACATTTCGGCTCAACAGTTGCTCAGTAGGGTTGGAAAAAACCGCCGTAACGTAAAGAGTTATAAAAAAATTAACAAAACAAATATTTTCTTACACACATTGAACAAGCATATATATCCATCAACGGCCGTAAAATAAAATTCCTTAAATTTTTACAGACAAATTACAATCAGTAATCATCACCCTTGAATATCTCTAAAAATTCTCATCATGGCGCTATACCCTAGGGTGGGATTTGGCTTCCTCCACAAATGTTCTCCACTGGCTGTTCTACAAAAAACATCCTAAATCAATCGCCTGCGGCGCGTTCTTGCAGTTTAGTGCAAATATTGACCCAAGTTGTTCATTCTAATTGTAAAATGATTGATTCTGAACACTGACGGTATGCATTTTTAATTTATTGTCGATAGAAATTCAGAAAACATCATTGTTTTGATGTCCTCACATAATTTATTCGAAATAAATCACCTGCGGCGCACACCGTATAGTGTTAATAAGATGGAAACAAGTTGTACGTTCCACTTATTAGAATTATCGATTCAGGACACATACATTCAATTTATCATCAAATTACACTAAGGAATCATCACTGCTCGATATTCTTGAAAAAAAACACCCTAGAGTAATCGCCTGCGGCGCTTTTCTGCGGTCAAGTTAAAGTGGTTTAATGTTCCGATTGGTTAATTTATTATCGACTCCACATAATGACGGTACCTGTATTATATTTATAATAGGTATAATTGATTCAATGATTGGTTTAGTAAATTCGCTGAGAATTGACATAGAAAAAAAGGGGTACTAGTACCAGAACAAGAAGGTGTCTCGCCATACTTGTCAGCTTCACCGTTCCCCGAGCGGGCATTATAAATCACAGGGCCAGAAGCAATCGTCGACTGCTCAACGCGGTAAGGACGGGAAGAATTACAGTTTTCGATGTATTGAATTCAAGAAAAACTCGTCGCATACATCTTCGAGCGGATCGTAATTTCTGATTAGGGCACGCGCAATAAATTTATCAATGCTCCCCGTCTTTGTTACCTTTAAAATACTTAAGTTTAGCTGCAGAATTCCAGTCCGCTGTGAAAAGAAACAACATGGATAAAAGAAAGAAAATTCCTGTTTTAGATAAAGCTTACTTTTCTTCAATTGAATGGAGGATGGCAGGGAACGGTCTGGACACACGGGAACTTTAGTATTAAAAAGTAAGCCTTCAGCGACCGGAAGTTTTCTCAATCTTCCATCCCTTATATTGTAGCATTTATTAAAAAACATTATTTCACCCGGCTCCTGCCATATTTTGCATGTTTTTTTGTTTAGTTGTCTATTCTGACGGTTGCCATTAACGTTTCCTCCGTTGGCAACATCTAACCCATGCGATGTAAGTAACAAAATTCTACACGTAGTTAAAATAAATGCCTTCTTTCGATCACAAAATGAAATGCCTTCTTAAAAAATGTGTATTTTTTTTACAGCTCGCGTCACATTTTTTATATGTAATAATGATATTTTTTTAATTCCTTTCTTTTCTGTTAGCAATACGCTTTGAATATTGTGTTTTTACGCAAAAATATATTTAGCATATTTATAAAAAAAGTTTTTTCTAAGGAAATCAACTTAATGTTTCCCTAAAATAAAGCTTTATGCCGTGTGCATTTTTTGAAAATATAAACGAAAGTAAAATAATTGTTGAGAAGATAAATTGCAGGATAGGAAGCTTAATTTACCTTTACTGCTCTGTAACATATTATTTGTAATTGCGATGCATCTATCTGGGAAATTTCATGGAGAAAGTTAAATAAACACCTGCCTTAAACGCCTATTACGCGATATTTATTTTCATTCCGATTCCCATATAGAAACCATATCGGGCCCATATGCAAAACTTTTGCTTTACGCTATCATTATTTTTATGCTACGAGTTCATACACCTGTGATAACATAACCATATATCATAATATGGAAGTCTCTGTCACAAATATAAAATAAATAATCACAAAATATACGGGAAATTCATAATACCGAATAGAAATACGCGTTTTCAACCACATTCTCGTCTACTTGTAATCTTTTAAAAATATTTTAAATATACTCCTAAATAAACACGTAACATTTCCATATAATACGTAAAATAACAGTTACGTAAAACAATGACAGCAGTTAAATAACGTGTTCCAAATTGGACAAAAATGGTTGTTAAAATAGAGCGTCCTATTTTTCATGCAGAATTCATATGAAAAGACGACAAATATGGAATCTGTATGAAAAAAAAAATCTTGTAAAACACTCATTTGTTAACGTAAATGCAAAACGGTACTCAATAATAATAAAATTGGCCTGTACTAAACAATCAATAAATTGATTTGAAAACCGAGGTACTATATTGCCTCTGACGTCATTTGGCTCCAATCACAACCCAATTGCAAAGCATTGTGGGGAGTGACGACTGTTGCGGTATAATAATTTAAAAAATCACCCCAATGGCGCTACACAAATATTACTTCCTATTCTCTATGTAATTTTGCACAAACAGATACAAAAAAACGTACTTACCTGGCAGGTTACTTCAGATAAACAGTTTGATTAGAAAATAAAATTTAAGCTACGAAAAGATACGATTTTTATAGTTGCTAGTTTGTCCTTCTTTATTGTTGATATTATATTTACAATGATTAGTTACAAAAGCAGTTTTGGTATTTATTTGAAATATTTATATTTGAATTTAGGACTGGGGAATTTTTACAAATGACCTTAAGAAGCTTAGGGTGTAATCTGGTTAAAAATGAAATGGAGTACACTACAAATCGGATCCGTTTTCATAAGGATAAATAAAGGTGGTCTTAAAAAATACTATCATTTAGGATAGAAGGAGAACATAAGTTTTCTTGAGGTCCTTACTCGCATGCAAATATGGCAACACACTTGACAAGTTGCGTGCAAGTACCGGGTAATTATCGTGACATAGCGATTACAGTGTTAGATCTAACTGGCGACTAGTGCCATCTGCAGAGTGGTCAATTAGTCATTGTTAAGCCAAGCCGGGTTCATCCCTAATTATTTATCACGCAACGTAATGCTCCAGGGCGTTGCTTCGTCTTTCTCACTTCCAGTACCCAGTTGCTCAAACGATACTCGTTAGTTGGAGGCCTACAATCTGAAACTTGACGCTTGCGAAAATATTTAATTTTATTTGTAATGATTCTATTTTAAAAGTATTTATGGGTGTTACTTATTAGGTACAATTTTTTTTGATTATTCGATTTAATGAAAATAATAGCAGGGATCCAGTTTCAAAAACCGAACGCTATAAATAAGGAAACCCATTGCCTTACCAAATTTAAAAAAAAAATATATATAGTCTACGAAAGTGGCCGGAATCGGAGCGGTGACCACGTGACGTATCTTCAATCCATTAAAAATACATTACATTGGGGATTCAATAAATTATTCCAAAAAAAAAAATTACATAATATTTTTCACTGGAGTTTCTTATTACTGGAAACTGTGAAAAAAATAAATGCTAGGAAAGGACATTCAGAAGTTCAATTGAAATTGCTCATTTAAAAAACATAAGTGTATATTTTGTATTAATCACTGTTTATTTTTTCATAATATGTAACTAGTTTCAAAACTATTTGTACAGTAACATATATAAATAAAATTATTCACCTATTTATCTATCTAACAAAACGTGTAATCAAAACAAAAATATGTGTTTTTTTAATGATCAAAAGTGAACACAAAAAACTTCATATTTTAGTTTGTCTGTGAAAAAAGATTTTTCTTCAGGCTGCGCCTGCGTAAGAACTAAGACCCTTATTAATGAAAGGTTTTGAAATGATATGACAATATGAAGTATACTACAGTCCGACATTTAATAGTAGACGAAAATTTGAGGGGGCTGCGATCGTTTAAAAGATCTTAAATGACAACACCGAGGTGCCTCATAGGAAAATGAAAGTAAAAAAGTTTAAAAAAGGTCCAAGTGCATGATTTTCACTTTAACCGAACGGACTTCCTATAATTAGTGGTACTTTCAGAAAGGAAATGATTCTACGTTGTATTCTAAGACAATTTTGTATTCAATGTTTTTTTTTATTATTTAGCCCTTTGAAAGGAAGATAATTACATGGAATTGTGTTTTTTATATTTTTGAAAAGGACGTATCAAAATAATTTATTAGATGTTCAATCAAAATCTAACTCAAGGATCAAATTTATAAATTTAAAAAAAACGTAAATACTCGTATAATTGAGTTTCTTTTAAATGTACTGTCAAACTCGAATGTAAATTTTTTTTAATGTAAAGACAAAGTATGTAGCTTGGTTCTAACTGATTAATTGTACTTCTGGCCCCCTAGCTATGAACATCGATAAAGGTTTTATCTATAACGTCGGTAAATTGTCATCGTTCCTGAGCAAGACTGAAGATCGCCAATGAACAAACAAGAATTCACGTCGACAAAAATAAGCATGTTTAGTCGATGTGAACTCTTTTCGTTTGTTATCGATATGCAGTCGTACTCGGGAACGATGACAAGTTATCGACATTATCGATAAATCCTTTATCGATATTCTGTGCTAGGAGGGCCGATTGGCCTGATGACTGTTGACGAAGAAACCAAATGATGCCGAGGAAACAAGCAATTATTTATAAAAATAAATAATCAATAGTCAACAGATATTTAAGTAATCGCCTGGTAGGTACTGACTAATGTCTGGTACTTATTCCACGTTAGATTTAACGTTGGCTTATTTCAAATCTCCCATCAGTTATCGTTTCAATGTACCTACTGTTATTATTTCTGGAAATAAATTCTAGGCGTCATGCGCGCATATTATTTGTAGGCAAGTTTAATTAGTGCGAAACGCGTGTTTGCGGACATGGAAACATGGGAAATACCCATAAATCATATTGACATACCAAATCTAAATATGTCTCTCGGTACCGATGTTAACATACGTGCAGCGGCCGTTTTAAATATTAATTCAATCGCATTTAACTATTTAATATACCGCAGCTTCCTTTCCAACTTAAAGGCAAGATTAATACCATCTTCCACAGAGTATGTTATTAAATAAATATTATTATCGTTGTTATATCGCACGGTGACTACGACATTCCTTGCTCTCTGGCTGTTCACGACGAAATGACTTAATGGCAGTGACGTGCAGGGTATTTAATCAGAGTAGGAAGTAGGAAAAACAGCGAACTAATTGTTATAAAAAAAAAAACTTAGCCGAGTTGCTGGCCTTAGACGATGTTGGTTGCGATTACGCGCCACATCTAATATCCAGATAACCGCTTCACTTACGCATATTACAAGTCGATTATTGGATATATAGAAATAATATATTTTTTTCGACCGCTCAATTGCACGAAAACATAATACGATAATTATTCCATTAGTAAAGTTGTACTAATTAAAAAAACGTACCAACAGATGACAATGATTGCTACATTTGTGTTTTGAACCGAAAGGCACGAAATTTTTCGACACTAAACACAAACGAGTCTTCCCTTGCATACGCATTGTGCACATATGTTCATTTTTTTATGTAGAAGCCATGTGCATCATTTTGCATACGTAGTTCCTGCTGTTCACACTTTACAATAAAGCAGTTGGTGGGGATGGCACGCCGCTGCGACATTTAGCTGGAACTTTGCACGTATTAAAAAAAAATGTGGATTGAATTTATATTTTATTTGCATGTCAGTGAGGTGGGGTAAGCACTGTTTATATGCCTATATAGAATGCGCGCCTCTGTTTGATGGTTATGGTGTTTTGGTGATTAATAACAAGAACACACTCAACATAATGGTGTGATTTTAAGGTTTGCTTTTAGAAAAAAAAAATTATAAATGCCCCAAATTAGGCACGAATTGTTAATAGTACTTTTAACATCTATTGTAATTTATTATAAATACGTTAATAATGTTTATTTTCACATTTTTATTAGGTAGTAGCTGATGTATACGGCTTTGTCCAGGGTTATGAATGGTTTGGAGGAAAATTTTGAGATTGTGATATCTTACCCCTCCCCCTATCCTACCCATACCCCTACCCGAACCCGCACAAAATTTTTACAATTACCACAATTTTGCTTTAAGGGGTGGGAAAGGGTTATCGGGGTAGTTGTTAAAAATCCCTTGTAGACAGTAAACCTTCTTCTTGTTTTGAAGGTTAAGTGTGCAAAATTTCATCAAACTGTATATTAATATACAAATAAACAAACACCGCCAGGACACTCTTATTTATATGTATGTATAAGTACCCGGTGTTGCCCGAGGTTGTGAATGGTTTGGAGTAATATTTTGACATTTTAATTTGTTACTCCTACCCCTAATCTACCCTCACCTCTATCCTAACCCCTATTCAGTAATTTTCCTTTTATTTTTAACGTCAATTGTGTAAAATTTCATCAAAAAGTACCAACATTCTACTTAATGGGTTTGAAAATGAGCAAGGGTGGTTTTAGGAAATATCATGTAAACGGTGGCCTTCTTCTTATTTCGAATATCAAGTGTGCAAAATTTTATCGACCTCGGAATAATACTACGGTTTTTAATAAAATTAAAACAAACGAACACCACCCGCCCGGGACACTCTTCTTTATGATCTGTCTACAAGTATCTATTAAGATAGTATAGGTAGATAAGTGAAGTACGGTACTGCTGCAATTGATACAGGTATTCGTGAACAAAAAGATAATGCGTTATGCAGATTGATTAACCAAGTAATTTGAATAATGTTGAGCACATTTAGATGAATGTGAATAAGGAGGTTACACGTATTCACAGAGTACGCGATGGCTGGTCCACTTTCCCGGCATCACGAAATGTATGACGGCATTATGAGGCAGATGACGTTGATTAAATAAAGTCATCTGTTATTATTTCACGCGGCCAGTGGCTGTACGTCTACTGATTGAATAAACTAAAACAAATTTAACAATGCTTTTTCAAAAATTAACGTGGAAAACTGTTTCTGGTGCCTTGATTATTATTGGAATAGCAGAAAGCTCCGATTTGGGTCTAACGAATAAATTAACTCTCTTCAGGAAATGCATTTAAAAAAAATTATTCCTAATCTCTATCTCTATTTATAAAAATGAATGTTTGTGTCTGTCTGTCCTCGATTTTCTCGAAAATTACTCTACCGGTTGAAAATAGCACAGTTTGTTCTTATTAGTGCCGGAAAGGTTTAGAGAGTTGTTTGAATAAAATCTAATGTGTAAAAAAATGAACCCGTCACGTTGCATTGAGGTTAGCCCATAGACATACCACTCTGGTTAGCCACAGATTACATATTCAAAAGAAGAAATTTTGTTTAGGTAGAATATTTTCAAAATGTAAAACGCAAGTAGAGACCTACTTAACGGAGAGAGGGACGTCGGAGGGTTATTATTTATTAATTCAAAATAATGATAGTATTTCTACGCAATACGATAAACATAATGTTTTTAAATAGAAAAATATTTTATAAATTTACGTAGGCTTGGCATTTATAAAATCTAATCAGAAATATTACTTTTTTCTGACCGTACCATTGTAAGTTTTATAAAATATTTAAAATACGAATATGATTTTTAAAGTGGAGAAAAGTATGTTTAATCATTTATGGTTGCGTTTTTGTAAATAAACGTAACCAAAGATTAATAATCCGCATTACAAATGAAATAAAAATTGCAAATAATTTTTTTTTTGTTTGTTTAGAGATAGTTACTTTCGCTGTCAAATCAATTATGGCACTCAAAGGACAAGCAACCTTCCTCTTCCCCTTCTCCTTCCCCTCCCCAATACCTTCAGCCTCACAACATTCCCCAATTGGGAATTCCATAGTCTCACTGGCTCCAGACGGTTGGAAGCAGTTGGGACTCTTGTGAGGTATTCATATAAAAAAAAAAAGCAAGATTTCAGAACTTCATAACATTATTTAAAAACAAATAAAAGCAAAGCCGGGTACACATCAGCTATTATAGAAATAAAATGATTACTTAAAGACACATGGAAATGGTGGATATTAAAATGATTTTAATTTTAAAAAATCATTTGATTAAAGGAAGTACCAAATTGAATAAATACAAAGCCATAAAATTTAAAAAATAAAAAATAAATAAATACACGACCACTACCAATCGATAATGTTATGGTTACCACCGACGTTAGAATTCATAGACTTCCCTCGAGTATGACTTCGACGGCTGGAGTTAAAGGTCTGGTGACACCTATTTTGGCACCAGCTTTGGTTCACTATCGTTCACGTTTGTTTTGCTTGATTTTGACAGCGGTAAGCAAATTACAAAAACATTTATAAAAACGGTCTAACTAAATACTCGAACAAAATATTCAGTTTTTGTAAACAAACCGAGCCTTTTTACTTAGTTGCTGTTTTACTTTTTAAAAAAAATTCCCTTGTGTGTTAGGGCATCTCTGTATATTATTTGCTCTATTATGGTTACATTGAAATGTGGTGTATTTGTCTAAAAAACGATACGTGGGTCTAACACCGTCTTACGACAGGTTATCATATGGTGTTACAGAATTACTTTTGATACTACTAAATATTTAAAGAAAAGGTTCTTTGGTGAATCACAAAAATAAAACTAATATTTATTACCTATCACAATTTCGTGATTTTTTGTACCTATCATAAGGTTTATATGCAATTCAATAGGAATTGAATAACGTATTGCAGCAATTAGCGAAGATATGAAATATTCCAGTGGCGCGCCCCTGCAAGGTATCCGCGGGCCAGAGCCCCGTTCCCGCGGGCCCGGGGCCTTATCAGACCAAAACATCTCTTAGTTTTTTACCGTTTTCAATTTGAGTCCTACACGAACACTCGACATTAATGTTCGCCATTAAAGCTGTGTGGATGTTTAAATGTTTACACACGAATCAGGCGGGAATTAACGGGACAGGCTGCAATGGCAACACTGACTAGAGTGGCCAGTAGCAGCACTGCAATACTGGCAATACTGATACACAGGTACACATGGTGGGTAGCTGTAATCTGGTAGTCGCATCTGTGATGGATAAATAATCTTGCATGAGATGAGAGAGAGTTATATGGTTTTACGTAGGTACTTACATAATATGATATTTTCCTTGCCTTTTTTTACTGTCGTAAAAAACAACAAAATAATTACGAGTACTAGCGATTATATTTTTTTTTATATAACATCAGTTTCAATTTTTTATTTGCCGCCAAAACGATATGCTAATGCGGACGGCGTTTGTGACGTCACTTCTTAGTAGGGACAAACAATGCTTGTATGGACAGTCCCGGGTTTCGGACATGGCTATCTTGGTAGCCAGTGGCGTTAACGACGTCATCGCCAAATTAGAACCATTTAAAATTTTGAGATTTTAGATCGTTTATCAATGAAAATATTTTCTATTATAATTTTTAGTACATGGATCAGAACCGGAAAAATAAATTTCAGATGTCGCACATTTAAAAAAGTACGCCGCATTTGTCAAAATACTCCATTGTTAAAAATTGATCAAATTGACATTCAGATGAATTTATTTAATGTGTGCGATGTGCAGTAATTCAACGTACTATGTTTTTTGTTAACGCATTTAAAAACTTTTTTGTTCATAATATATAAACTAACTAACTAACTAACCATCACGCCGTTTCCCCGCAGGGGTAGGCAGAGAGGACGGACCGCCAAACAACTCGATCTTGGCATACACTCTTGCTTCATTCACATTCATACAATGCCTCATACATTCTCTTCTGTTATTCCGACTTCTGACATGGCCCGACTCGAGTATTTGATTCACTTGATCGTGCCATGTCTTCCTCGGCGTCCCCGGCTTCTTCTTCCATTCACATTCGCGTCATATATTCTCCTTACACTCTTTCTTCGTTCATTCGCTCTACATGCCCAAACCATCTAAGCGTCCCTTTCTTAATCTTGCTCACTACGCTTACATCAGCCTTGCATTCTTTACGAATCTCAACATTTTTCACTCGATCATACATGGTTATAATAACTAAATAAATTATTTTGCCACCATTCACCGTTACAAGCTTCTATATGTATTCTAGTAAATCATATATACGCATGCAAACTTATTATGTTGGTTAAATTATTTGCAGTAAAATGTTACAGCTATTGATTTTATCATGAACATCATAAACGCGCCCTCTTTACCGTTGTATTTAAAGTGAATGTGTCAATCTAATGAGTTTTCGGTAAAAATTGCAAACTTCGACATTATAACAACACTTTCTCATCCTTTAATAGCGTAATTCGTCACGTATAAGCGACAGCGGCACAATATTTGCTATTCGTTTGCATTACGTCTTGCCTTAATAAATTCATCAAACAACAAAACAAAATCGTACCACTCCCACTATTCTCACCCGCGCGTTACTCGCTACCGCCCAAACCGAATAAACCCACACAGCGTTATAATACGTGCGTTATTATACGGCGGTGGCTATCGGTATCGGCTGTATTGACATTAAGGAGGAGGCGACAATGCGACATTACGCGACGATTATTGGCAATGGAGCTGCCGTGTGCGGTACCGCGAGCCAACCATGGCCCATACGGGCCGGACCGCCCTCGCGTGTTGACATGATAATGTATCGATACTGTATACTAACTAGCCTTCTTGCCAGCCGAGGAGAGCCCCATAACAGAGATGATTTATTTTGTCGTCTCCCGATTAAAATGGATAAAGTTATATATATAATTAATATTAAACATAATCGATGAAATAACATTTTTTTAAAATTATTTATCTTTATATATAAAAATGAATGTTTGTCTGTCTGTCCTCGATTTTCTCGAAAATTATGTGAACCGTTTCGCTGAAAATAGCACAGATTGTTCTTATTAGTACCTGGAAGATTTAGAGATGAGTATGAAAAGCATTGAACCCGCTTTGTTGTATTGAGGTTAGCCCATAGATATACCACTCTGGTTAATCACAGATTACATATTCAAAAGAAGGTTTGTTTGGGTGGAATATTTTCAAAATGAAAAACACAAGTAGGTACCTACTTAATAACTTTATTATTTAGATATGTTTTGAAAAATAAGTATTTGGAGTGAAATAAAATTTTCAAATGATTTTTTATTTGTTTAGAGATAGTAATAGTCGTCACAAAGCATTACTTTCGATGTCAAATTAATTATGACACCCAAACGACAAGCAAAAATTCACAACTTCATTACTTTATTTAGAAAATAAATTTTAAAACATCCGAGCAAGGCCGGGTACACATCGGCTATATAAGTTTTGTTCCGATTATTAATTTTTTTTAAAATAGTCCTGTGGAACCGACTCCAAAGTAATAATAAATAGTTTTTAACACAATATTTTTATGCAGTTGGAGGCATTTAAAAAAAAACCTTATGAAACGGTCATGAGGAACGAAAACTAATTAATAAATATTTTTATAAACCTTACTAATTTATAAACCTTACTAATTTATAAACCTTACTAATTTACTTATTGCTAACCACAAGCCTATTGTTATAATTTCATTCACTAAATCGACAGTATGTAAATTTTCCAAGAATTATTATTTATTTGATGTTTCCTCAGAAAATACAAAAATACAAATGATAATACGCATGATGGAAACCGAATATAAAGTCCTCCATCAATGTACATTTTTTGCTTATAATTATAATAGTACTTTTCAAATATTGTGGGTTATTCGTTACCCGGGAATGTGAAGGAGAGAAATACTGGGAAAGAAAAATGTATCAGGGGTGGGTGGTGGGCCACCAGTGGGTGGGGGTCATTGTTTCCAGGAGTGACAGACGTATGAATCCATCCCTTCCACTGCGGTGCGAGACGATGAGATCTGACAGGAGAGGTCGAAGTGTTTCCTCATCCGGTTTCTCACAATCCGGAACACCCCGCAGTTGGTGGGCAGATGCGTCCGTCACCAAGACCAAGCTCACCCCATGAACCCGGGCACCCCTGCTAAGTCATCAAACGTAGCGAATCACTTGAGGTGATCTATGGCAAATATATTGGTTACCCAATTAATGGTTCCCGGGGGGGCGGTACCCATACCCGCATTCCAAAATGAAAAACTACTTTTATATTAAAACTATTTTGATTCTGGTGAAATTTAATGCCTCTTCTAGACACCCCACTTTTATGTATCGTGGGGCGGCCATCTTGATTCATTGATTCGAGCATTGATGGCTTTTTGCTCCTAATATAAAGTACTAGATATCCGAGTACAACCAAGAAGCAAATAAAGTCCCTCGTGAAATCGAATGCAACAATTTCATTCATTTCAATATAAGTACATATATCCACCCTTCCACTAGATAGGATATTATGAAAAACTTCATGTAGGTATACGAAAATCTATCAAATATCTCTAGTCTATATTATAATCGTATCTATTTTGATCGTAATCTTCAGCAACATCTGATTATTACGTAAAATATGAATCATTCAATCTTTTGTTTCTCCTCCAAACCTCTATTTTCCTTCCAGGAATGCGGGTATTATATAGGAATGAAGTGAAGATCATCGTATCGCGATCTGGCCGTGGTAGGAATCCGTACTCGTTTTACTCGAATAAACAATCTGATGGGAGATAAGGCCGCATGTATTTATTCATCTGCCGGAGTGCAAGCAGGATTAATTTCAATACAGCCACCGGTGGATGGACCGCGGACCTGAGCAACACGTCCCACCAGGGATGCCAGGGACCAGGAACGGAGGTTCTTGCGCTTTATATTCTGTAATATACTTGATATTGGACAGGAGGCCAGATCACATCATACGAATTACATTTATAAATTTACTTAATTTCAAGTTTTGCTCTGGAAAATGTCTAAGAGAAGGTCCTAAATGACCTCACTGGGTTGTGCACCTTAAACTGCAACCTATCGTCTCTGAGCCAATGACTTAATCACTCTGTCACGAAAGTCGTCAATTTCACCGATTTACCATTTGGTATTAGAGTTTTTCGTTTTATTTGTGTGTTTAAAATATTATTTTAAGTCAATCAAATTTAATAAGTTCTGCAACCATTTTAGCTTTTTATTATTGTGACAGCTGTTTCGGAGCTCAAATAGATTTGCAAACTGTGTTTAGGTCACATTGATACGACTTAATTATATAAATTTATTTACCTCAACCGAATTTAAAAAAAAAAATTCAACGGATTTACTCAGAAAATAATTGTGATTATTAAAATTATCTATTCTACGAGATACTTACGGTTGAAATCCCCCAAATTGTTTTCCACTCTTTTGATGGTGCTTGGTTTTCTTCGTTGCTTGATAATAACGTGAATGCAATTTAAGACGGTGAATTTAAATATGTCTGGTGATTAAACTCCCTGAATTATTTTTTGAAACTTTTTTTTTAATTTCTTGAAAATGCTAAGCAATGAAGAATTTTTTATATTCTTTGAATCCAGTTGAAAATGCCCTACCTTTCTTTCCAATATAGGTAGCGTTACAATTGGTGTGACCACATATCTTTTCTCTTAATTCAGAAATCTATATTGTCACAGACACATTTTGCATACCTGGAAAGATTCATGGTATACTTAACTCGAAAAATAAAAAATTTAAAAAGCCACATTTTTATCAGTGCTCTGATACTTGTAATATAAAGCAGTGTTGTGAATTTCGTCCAGCGGTTGACAGACACGTCTGAAAGCGAAAAGAAAATCACATAACTTGTTGTTGATAATAAAATCTCATCACGAACTCGATAAATAATATAGTAACGGCAATACAAATCTTTTCGCACATAATTCAAAGCGAAATTTATCATTATTATGCGAAGTTCATTTCATTCACTTCTCGGATCGATACTTTCAAGCAATAACGATCAGGAATTTCTGGTTTGCGTCTCGGCTATGCCCGTAGAGATCATATTATATAATAATTATTATTTATCTGTTGGTTTATAGAGATGGCAATGGCTTAGAAGAAATGAGACTCCCTGCTGATGGGAGACGCGTCGTAGAATAATATAATCGTACAGTTGACGCAACGGTGGCTTTTTCTACCACCAGAAGAAGTGCACACAGTCGATAGTGATTTGTCAGGAGTGGTATGATGGCCACAGGGAAGCGGCGTGGCGAGGCATAATCTAATAAACTATGGAGATTTAACCTGTTGCCAGCACGGTGTTTCAACCGGGGCGAACCGGAACTCTGCGCCGGTTCGTGAAATCTATAATATTGCCACTTACGAATTCCAACATTAGGCATTGTAAATAAAACTTGAATTTGTGAACTCGGCCTTTTATTTTTTAGTTATCGTTTTCATTTCAGATAATAGAAACAAGGAAGATGCCATGAACCGCACCCCGATTTTGTTTCTACCTACTCACCAAACACATACCATAATATTCATTGGCTCCGACGCTTTGCTAGTCCGTGCAGTTTGGTCGTAGTTCGGCGAAAGTCGTCACGCCTTCTGTCTATGTTTCGATTATCTTTGGTTTTTAACGTCATATTTAAAAATAATTATTTGATCATTTTTAAATAGCAACCTGACAAGGAAATTGATGTTAATTTTTGTTTTTTTTTTTATTACAATTTTTACATCGTTTTTAATTTTTATTATTACTTAATTTTTAGTTTTTAATTTATAATTCACCATTTTTAATTTTTTTACAATTTTTAATTTTCATTCAAAAACTATTAATTATGTATATTAAAATTAATTTTCAATTTTAATCTTTAATTTTCCTTTATTTTTTAATTTTTAGTTGTTATTATTATTATTAGTTTTTAATTTTTTTTATTTAAATTTTTTACTTATATTTCAATACAAAATTTTTTAAATTAGTACACATTAGTAAACACACAAAAATCGATTATCGAGTAACATCCATACTTACTCGTATCGTATCTAATGTACCCGATGGCTTTGATCAAAAGCTAGTGGAACACCTAATTTGTGCTTATGACACATTAGAAAAAATTAAGCCCTGCGGATGCGTTTTGCATTGAGGGGTTAACATAGTAACTGCATCAGTCAGCGATCATATAAGGAGGTACCACAAACCAGTTCTAGGAAGTCGGTTTGTATTAAATATTTCTATTTTTAATTTATCTACACGGACCAAATATCTGTTGTTGCAAAGCAAAACTTTTAATTTAGTAGCTCGAATTACTTATACTTTTAAAACAACGGTTTAAAATATGTAGAGGACAAAATATTGAAAGAAAATACCTTACTTTAAAATGTGACGGCTCCGCTGAGGAGCGGTTAAATCTTTTACTAATTTAAATAAATACGTTTTTGAACGTACCTACCTATCTAGTAAGTGTACTCGTGGGAGATCCCATGCACTTTTTTATGCTTCGAGAGTGAGAACTTCTGCTTATCAGTACGCGCCAATTAATGGAGCGACTCGACTGCTTAATTCAATTCAGTTTGTTTATTATTTTAAAACCTTAATAAAAAAAAATAATTTAACGCGGTTTTAAAGACATTGTATTATAAAAAAAATTATACAATTGATTTATTTAGGAGTATAAAAAAAATTAAACAAGTAGGTATATTTTAGGCAGCAACAACGCGTGCCATTTATAAGCAGCTTCAATTATGATTCTGTTCAACAACAAGATTGCCCTCCCCACTGCATGACGATGCTGCGTTGACCGTTGACATTTTTAACGTCACTTACAGATAGCTTAGGGACTGTCTGTTTACCAATGTCACAAAATAATTATGACACTGCCCCCATGACCTATGTGTACTACAAAACTGTGTATTTTCCTTTAACCCTTTTCTATTTGTACCATCGCACATTCAACACACTAGTATCATTTCTTGCATGCTTGATACGGATTTCTCATCTTTAGTATTTTTTTAAATCATTAACATTACGCATGTTATGTATTTACTTCTACTCTTTGTTATTGCTACTATCTTTTCCTGATTATTTTTTACCAGTTATGCTTTACTACAGTATCTTTATGTGTTCTACATCTCCAATCTCTATAATATAATTGTGTACAACTGTTTTATGGACACTATCAAAAATAAATTTACTGTCAGTATAAATCTGGCTACAGACAACCATTCAGAAACGAAACTGCTTTAGCTATGTTCGTTAACTATATGTAACCAGCCAGGTATTTCTGAACCATCCTATTCCTCTTAGCCTCCTCCTTCCTCTGATATTTCAGCCTCACAACTTTCCTCAAAATGGATATGTCGCAGTTCCACTAGCGCCATGCAGTTAAGATAATACAATTGGTGAACCTTGATTTCTGAGCGTACCTACCAGACATTTTTACAAGTTGCATAACTTTTAGTAATCGATGTAATAATAATAAAACGGTGCGAAAAGTGATAAAATCTCGAACGAATATTAACCACACTTACTCTAAATTGAAAAACAAATATCGTTAAAGAGAATTATCACTTACCATATAACGAGTGGCATATAATGCACGAGATCAACATTGCCTCGGACAAGGAGCAGAGAGTCATTTTCCTTTTCAAAAATTCAAAATAATACAACTGTTCGGTGACAGTCCGTCAAGCGGCGGGGCAATAAATCGTCGCAGCAAACAGTTGCAGGCGCGTCCCCGAGGCCTCAGAGACATCTCCTGACATCTGCGGATGTCCTGTGAGACAGCGCCGGCCACTCTGACCAGGCCCAGCGTCCAGCAGGCCTGAGACCTCTATCGACCGAGATCAGCCAGCAATCTCGCCAGGAATTTATTAACAAGTGAATTTCGAAACGAGAGAATCATGCTTTTAAAAACGTTAAGCATTGGCGAGACAGCGAAATATCTTTGAAAAGTCGGAAATGAAATGAGATAAGGTTTTGAAATACAAATAATACCTCTACTTGTAGTATGGGTACTTATTCTAATATTTGCAGATTCTTAGTATTTAGTATATTTTGTTTGTTAGGTAATCGGTCATATTTCAAGGAAAGTGATGCTCAATGTGGCATTTACTTTTATTTCATTTAATAAACAATTAAGTATTTACATAATTCTGAATAATATAATGTAGGTGTGACAGTAGAATACCATTTTTCGTTTTTTAAAGTTTTTTAAAAATGTGATTTTGATCTGTGCATTTGATATATACGAGGTGTGTTCAAAAGAAAGGGTGAATTTTGAATTTTGGAGGACTGTGTACATTCGACTATCGATTTTTTTTGTTATGTTGGTACACATATGTTTATCATATGTTAGCATTATCAGCCATTTTGGATCAGTGGTTTGTTTTTGACAACTGGAAAGGTTAGTCACGTTTTTGGGTGTTCTTCGATTTTTTTATTTAGGTTCGTTTTCTGAGGCATCATCAGTCCGATTGAAGTAAAATTCTAGATTCGCTTTATTTTCTATGTCTTCATCAGCATTTCATCAAAAAAAATTATTCTTTTTAGAAAAAAATTGTTAATAATTGTTAATCCTATGGAGGAATTTCCTAGTTTTGGTCGGAACTTGATAGCCGTTTTCTGGGGCATCATCAGTCCGATTAAAGTGAATTTTTAGATTTGCTTTGTTTTCTATGTCCTTATCAGCATTTCTTCAAAAAATCCAAAAAATCGATGTTTTTCGATTTTTTACAATTTTTTTTTTAGTAAAAAATCGAAGAAAAAAAAAACAAAACATGACTAACCTTTCCAGTTGTCAAAAACAAACCACTGATCCAAAATGGCTGATAATGCTAACATATGATAAACATATGTGTACCAACATAACGAAAAAAAACGATAATTGAATGTACACAACCCGCGAAAATTCAAAATTCACCATTTCTTTTGAACACACCTCGTATATATTTTAATTTTATTATCTAAATACATGGTTGTTTCGATTCATAAAATTTCAGAAATGGACAAAACAATCGACTTTCCATATAATTTTACCTTCCTTGCAAAGCGTTAAATATTAAAAAAAAGTTTAAACATAAACCTTAGAATATGGTGTAGAATCATCTTCGTTCGGAGGGTACAACTAATTTCTGAACATCATTTGGTTAAAGTAAAAAAATATGCACTTGGACCATTACCGTCTTTTAAACGATCGCAGTGCCCTCAATTTATGTTTACTTTTAAATGCAAGACTTTAATATACCAATTTGTTTAAACCACTCTTCTGTTGAGTTGAGTTCTGTTGTTATTTATAATTTGAATGAAAGCACGTAGAAAATATTCCGCTGCATAATAGAGCATTCAGCAACATTTATAAAAAATGGTACTTCTTCATTTATCGTTTGGTCCTAATTTTTATCATCTTTATATTATTCTATAAATTAAAATTCCTCACTTCATAAACAATGTTCCCGGGTTATCATTAACCCGATAAGACGTCTTTTGCTGTGGTTTAGTAAACCATAACAAATTATTTTTTTAGGAATTTAATGTAAATCAAATATAACAATGTTATTATTAAGTTCTGCAAGTATTTTAGTTTTTATTATTGTGGTAGCTGTTTCGGCGTTCAAGGCCATTTTTAAACTGTGGTTAATCCACGTTGCGACGACTTATGATTATATTTACTCCCACCCAGCACTACTTTGGACGATGTTTTAAATGATTACTGGTAAAACCGATTTAGTTAAAAACTATTTAAAAAAAAACTTATTAATAACATTATTCAATTTGATTTACATTAAATTTAAAAAAAAATGGAAAACACAATAAATTAATTAATTAATCCATTATAAATTACGAACGATTTAATTTTTTTGGAATAACTACATACTTATATTTGAAAGTATCTACCTACCCATATTTCGATATAGTATTAGACCATGCCAAATATTTTCTCCCAATTCTGTTTCAAAATAAATAGATTGTTTTCTGTCATTATTTTATTAGCCTCTTTGCCAGTACTGCTTGGAAGTTTCATTGGAGTTTTTGATGAAATGACAATAGATTGCAATTGAAGGCAAACTCTATGAGGTGCCGAGTTCTAAGTGCCCCTTCATTTCCCACGGACGTCATCTTAATGCCATAGTAATTGTCTACCCATATGTTTATTTGTTTGTATGTTTGCTGCGGGTTCCTGCGCCTGACAGCATTGTTGACTGATACCGGCGGCGAGTATAGACTCTCGAGGCGGCAACAATTGACAGACAATTGCAAGGGCTCCCATGTAAATGAGCCAATATGGCTTCCATAAATCCATCCGCTGGAATACTATACCCCGCACTGCACACTATACATACCCTGTACGTGTACACTATAATATACCCCGCACACTTGCACTGGGCATACCCGGTCGAGCCGCCCAGTCAATAAAGAACCCCCGGATTGCGGTATTGATGTTGAATCGAATCGCTAATTGAAGTCAACATTGTTGCCTGGCATATCATTGCACAATTGTGTGGAAAAGCGATAGTCCCTATCTGAGACGATTTATTCTAACTTGCATTATAATCCGTTAAACTTATTAGATCTACCTATTGGTGCATGAAGACTCCAGACATAAGAAATGATTTTTTTGATAGATTTATTTACTTTTCACATCCTCATTTCACTCATATTGATGCATACGAGGTGTGTTCAAAAGAAAAGGTGAATTTAGAATTTTCGCGGGCTGTGTACATTCGATTATCGATTTTTTTTGTTATGTTGGTACACATATGTTTATCATATGTTAGTATTATCAGCCATTTTGGATCAGTGGTTTGTTTTTGATAACTGGAAAGGTTGGAAAGGTTTTGATAACTGGAAAAAAATCGATAATCGAATGTACACAGCCACAGTACACATGTAAAATTCAAAATTCACCTTTTCTTTTGAACACACCTCGTATACCCATGTACAATTATTTTTTTTTAAATAATGTTTTATAAAAGTCGTGCAAACGGTAAAGCTCATCCTTGTTTTGACATTTGACATTCTAACCTCAAAACGGACCGGCAAGAGATTTGGAGCATTTTGGCGGACTTATTTTAACTATGAAAACAAACATAAGAAAAAAATACATATATATATATTGTTATTTAAGTATGAACGTCTTTATTAATTAAAAAAAATGGAGTTCCTTATTGGTAGAGGTCATAATGAGATGCTGAGGTTATTCAGCCAATCCACGGCATAGGAGTCACTTGCAAAAAACATGCAAATTTCATATTATTATTCAGCGGGTAATTTAGCAGTATTATTAGGAGAATGGTATTTTTCCTCTCGAATAATCGCGTCTGTCAACGGTTTCTCCTCAATATTAGATTAGAAGGCGGATGTATTCGTGAACAGAGACCCTTACCGGTATTCTGGCATTTGTTTCATTCGGGTGACGGATGTGTTATTGCATCGCCTCTGGAGGTGACCTATCTTAACTAATTAGTCGTTAACTTTTGCTGTTACTTTCCGGTGCCAAAAATGACACCGGAAGTGGACCATTTTCAGAACTCTTCCCGAATAGAATTCTGATAGATGCCTTTTTTATAATCTTATTTGGTGTTAAGGGAATTCGAACGGAATCACGTACTCCTTATGCAGATGGCGATACTGTTGAAATTCCCGCTCAACACCGGCCGCATTATTCGATTTACAGTAAAAAGGGACAAAAATACGTGTTTTATTTTATTTTGCAAAGCTCAGGCATGAATGTTAAAATATTTTTCGGTCATATACTAAAAAAAATTATTTGCTACAATAAACAACATGAAATATCAAAAATAAAGTTCCTAAATAGGATTTCCCCACCTTCCTCTTCCCGTTCTCCCACCCCTCCCCAATACCTTCATCCTCACAACATTCCCCAATTGGGGATGCCATAGTCTCACCGACTCCAGATGGTTTTGTTTTTGTAGCTTTATTTAGATGAAAGCAAATTTTCATACATCTAGTAATAAAAAACATATAAGATACATAATAAAATAAATAGAGTCATAAAATTATAACGGAAAGAATACAGTTAATAAAAAAAGAAATACAGTTACCCCAGTTCAAAAAAAAATAGGGTTTAAGGAATACAGTTAATACAAATAGAAATACAAGTCATAAATTTTTCTTTATGTATATAGCACACGTTTTACGGAAAGTGCGAAGACTTGAGGCTTCCTTTATGGTTGGTAGTAGTTGGGACTCTTGTGTGGTATTCAGATAAAAAAAGGAAATTTTGCACCTTCATAATTTTTTTAGGTCTGATACTTTGTTTTTTTCTATTCTTATAAAATGACTCCCCAAAAAATAACCTATTAAACTAAAGGTCAAGGTGTATTACTTGCATTATTTAATTAAATCATCCATAATATTTCTAGGCCATCAAAAATTCAAACCAAAAACACATGATTTTCCATTACTTCCCAGTACTTATTTGGTGGAGGCGACGTATTGGTTAGGTTATTTGGCGATAATGGCTTGAACTATGAGCACTCCACTAATTTAATTAATTATTAATTGTCATCGACAATTTTAAACTTTTTTCAAAAACTAACTTCAAATTTTACTGTGTAGAATGAATGTTGAAAAGAGCTGAATTGTAACGAAAGTTGATACCTAGACTATGGTAGTATTTAAAAATTACTGTTGGTTAATAAAAATGGGCAAATATTTGAAAAACAGTTGGGTTGTGGCTTTGAAGGCCGAAGTTGTTTGAAAAAGAAATGGTATATTGCTGATGCAATTTTTTTAACGGTTATCTCAAAAGACAATGCTTTTTTTTGTACAAACTAACCAAAACCACTATGAAAGAAAAGTTTAATTAATGATACATTTTTTTATTATTTTGAAAGTCATTAATATTTTATATTCGTACCAATAATGTTTTCCCTGACGCGTCACTTTAAATATAAGGGATGCATGTTTAAAGACTGAAAATAACCCTTAAAACGGCCTCAAAAGTACCAGGCGAGCATGACCACGTAGCAGGTTGTGCGGTACTTCGCATCACGCTTGTTTGCATGTCGCTCGGGCGGGCAGTCCTTCCCGCGGATATATTTATTGTTCGACGTCATCATTTTTCCTTCGGAGGTCCCGCGCCCCCGTTAATGGACATTTGCATTGAATCGTCCGGCGGGATGCATGGCTATTTAACGTCGCAGCCTCGCATAATCGTTGGACAAATCAACGGAGATATTATAAATCTTTCTGTCGAACGAGATGGCTGACGTGGCGCGTGTTTATCGTTTGGTGAACACCCCTTTGTTGAGAGTTGAGAGGGTAACGTCTCACAGTTGAGGGATGGTACTCAAAAGGTTTTATTCGATCTATAATGGTATTTGAATGTTGACTTAAAATAAAATTTTAAAAAGTTTTAAAACTGCCAAATAAAGGGTTAACATTTCCCTGTGAATATTGACTATAAAGAATAATAGATTATTTTTCATTTTCATTTATTTCATTGGGGGTATATGAACCCCTAATGAAACGTTAATCATTACTATATTATGTAATGAGTAAAACTTCTCAAATAATCATGCTTGATTAATTATGTGATGTTTACTTTATTTCGTAAATTTCGTGCTTTTTGGCGTCTTGACGTATCGTTTTAAATATGTAGAGAAATATGCAGGTACACAGCACTTTTTAATATTATTAAAACAACGTTATGTCCGTTTTACATGATTAGAAATGAACAACTACAAAATATTAATGGGTAATCTAAAACTACCGCTGCTTCCTACCTCGAGAACGATTGTATAATTTTTAACTTACTGAAAAACTTCATTGACTACCCTCAAATAGGAGAGCTATAAATATCCTTGTCGCTGCTACTACTCGACTTCACCGTATTTTCCACTATGACAACCACAACAGGAACTATTCATATAACTCACCCCTAACGGGTCTTCACCGAACTGCCAATACCTATACAGACCCTTTTGATATAAATCCAAACCAACCCGTCCTTCATCAAAGCAAAGATAATTAGTTCTGTATGTATATGATATTTATTTCTGTAAAAGTAAGACACTATTATTTTTGTAATGCTGACTGACTAATGTACGTGCAGATCCTACTCTTATTCTTCCTTATTATTCTACGACATGTATTATATTTGTAAAGGTGCTACGGGCGTTCAATAAATAAATTAATTAACCTCATTTCGACGTATAATTAAAGACGAATTACGAATAATACGAACAAAGCTGTTTAACCTGACCTTGATAAATGAAGAAAAATAATCAGATCATGGACACATACCACTCTCACTGCTGCCCACTGTGATTCCTCTCGCTCCAGCTGATCGCTTGGCTTTGAATATTGACAAGAGGCTCTCCCCCGCGTATTAAAGTTCACATGGTGTTTGTAAGAATGTAAAACTAAAACAGTAAATAAACGTCTAAAAATTCTATTCATTTTATGGGTAAATCTCTAATACACCTCAAATTATTTGCATTATTTTTAAAATAAATACTAACCTAACTATTCCCTTTTCTATGTTTATTATTTGTCTATACTTGTCATTATTTTTTAGTATACCGTGTATCCTGATTAGGGAAGCTTCGTTTCTGAAACATGTTGATATTTATATATTAATTTTATTAATAATGACACCACAAAGTAATTATGCATTTATTAAATTCTAATAATTAGTTTGTTTAAAACCACTGTAAAAATACAGTGGTTTTAAACAAAGTTATTATTACTAATTTTAAAAAATGACTCTAAAAAGTTATTATACATCATTTGAAGAAATAATTGCCACTTTATTTTATTTATATTAATGCATTATCGACCGGTTTCGGTTGAACTCAACCTTCATCAGGAACGTACACGTATAAACTAAATGAACATAGAGAGATATATAATAATAAATACAGTGAAAGTGAGGGAAAGAGACAGTGCGGCGTATATAAATAAAATAAACTGGATTAAAACCAAAAATTTCTTTCATTTCGATTATAATATCAAGCCACAAAGCGATTGCTTTCTTCAATAAAATGATTATTTATTGAAGAATATAAATTTTTTTACGGCTTTTATACTCAACTCTTTATTCTTTTTAAAAAAATTACATTTTAAGGTATTTTTAAAGATGATTCACGATGTACAACATCCAAAATAATTACTTATAAAAAATAATAAAAATTAAAACAAAAAATAAATCATACATACATAATCTCAGTAAATTGTATACAAGGCGTACTGGAATTATACAAGTAGCAACAAAGCTTTACGTTTAAATGCAGCTCCATTAATAATAATAATAGTTGGATGACTTGTATAGCGCCGTTTTTGCGAAAAATCACCTCAAGGGCGCTGTACAAATATTTCTTAACTAATTATGTACAGACAGATACAGAAAAACATACTTACCTGGCAGGTCGCTTCAGATGAACACAGTTTTATAAAAATTTATTTATAGAGATAATAGTTTTACATGGTTATTTGTTTCTCCTTTTCTATTGATGTTACGTTTATTAGATGATTGATGGCACAAGAAGAGGTGGTATTTATTGAATTATTGGTATTAATTTTTAGGACTGGAAAGTATTCATAAAATGAATTTTAGGACTCGAAAATATCTATAAAATTACCTTAAAAAGCGTAAAAAGCTTTTAATAAATATTAACGCTTTTTCTATTTTTTATTTTACACTTGTTTACAGTGTTGCGGGCTGTGGACACATTTGCGCACCGATGCGTGAATTTTTAATTATATATATATATATATATTTTTATTTATTTATTTATTTAATGACTTTAGGTAAGTACTAACCGGCCAGCCTAGCTAAGCAATTTACAGGTGAATTTCTTTAATTTATGGATACGATTGTCTGAAAAGATGTGTTTTAAGTTTAGTTCTGAATTCTGTTCTTTTTTCTGAGTCTTTGATAATTCTTAAGTCATGCGGCAGTTCATTCCAGGCTTTAGGTCCTGACACTCCGAAAGCACGATCACCGAACTTAGTATTAGGTGTGCGCTTTGGTTTCTTCAACCTGCCGATAGCTGATGACGCTGCCGACCTAAGGGTGGACTGCCGTGAGTTGGTATTTTCGGGAATACACACTTCTGATAAGTAAGCTAAATATGTCGATGCTAAATTGATGCTAAATATGTCGATATCCGAAGTGATTCTAATTAACAGCAAGATTGCCCTCCCCACCGGCATTACCATTGGCAAGTTGGTCCTGCAGGCCGAGAGATAAAACAGTCTATGCTGTCGGTAACGTAGATAACCAACGAGAACATAGAAATGAATGCTCTCCATGATAGCCGAATTTTCGAACAATCCGCGAATCAGTCTGAAGAAATGTGTCACAACGTGTACATCCCTTCTGACCCGCAGATGGTTCATTCCGAGCATACCTAAGAGAAAGTCGGTAGGATAGAGCCACGGGTAGTAGCCATACTCCCTCAAATAAAGAAATTTTAAAAATTTCTTCTGAACTCTCTCCAACGTGAGGGAATACTTCACCTGATGTGGGCTCCAAACCACCGACCCACTCTCAAGCCTACTCCATACTAGCGAGTTATATAAAATTATGAGAGTTATATAAAATTACTTTCTGTACAAACTCGTATGTCGGTTTATCCCAGAATATGGTATTAAGAAAATCTATAACTAATTCCAATAGGAAATTGCAATTGTAGTTAGTTCTTATAATATTTTTATAAATAGCCCTGCATGTATATGGACAACATTTTTTCCTCCTTGCACTCAAGAACTCCACTGCGGTGAATTCTTTCTATCGAATCCCCTAGCATAGTTATATAAATGAATCCGATTGCCTCCGACATTCTTCAAACACCTAGAATTACATTAATTTCATACGAAGTAATCTGCTGCGAACTAAACGGCCCATATCCCGAGATGCCGGAGATAGTAAAGTCAACGAAATGAGAAGCTGTTCACCGGATCGGAGGGGGAGCTGGGATTGTATCTGATTCTTTTATACCAGTTTGAAATTTCTTGTTCTTTTATTGCCGCACTAATCTGATTATGTTCTTTTGGCCTCACTAATTACAGAAAAATTAAAAGTTGTTCAAGATAATGAATGGCTGCAAACACTTCTCGAGTCGATTAAAAGTGACGGCGGTAATAAATTATGATAATTTCACACGGCTCCTTCCTCTCAGCGGACTGACTTCACGGAGGTGACCAAATTTTCCTCACATATCTTGAGTCTTAATTACCTTCTTTTATCAAATTCAAAATTTTTTTTACTTGAGCAAACTGATTGCGTAAAATTCATATACGCTTTGATTTTTCTTCTTTCTTTGTTATTTTATTCCGTAACAGAACTGTAAAATTCAACGGGGCTAAACTGTTTGACTCACTGGGTGACGCTATGGTCCCATTATTGGCTCCTGATAGATGTTTAGATGTTTCACTAAAATTATATTATATCTGAAAAAATATTCGACAAATTTCATCTCATTCTTAAATTCTAGTATCAAAACAATTTGAAATTCTACTGAGGTTAGAGGCTACTTTGTACTTTGAAGACAAGCCGTTTAATTATTACTAGTAATTCTATATGCGAAAGGATCATCAAGATGAGCAAAGATGAATGAATTTTTAGTAAGGTAAGTATTACATTTATGAATTACTAATGTTTAGGTTGTCGCTCTTTATTTTGTCTACTTCATTATTTTATCTAGACCAAGCAAAATAATGACATGAGAAGATTTTGTTTATTAAAACGTAGCAAGGGTAGGAAGTATTCTCATTTCATTTGAGCTTACAAAGGCCAACCTTATATTCCTTTTGCTATTTACATTTAAACTAGCTGAAGTACTGGCGTTGCCGGGGATTATGAATGGATTGGAGTAAAGTTGTGAGGTTGTGATGTATTACCCCTACCCGTGCCCAGGAAATATCATTTTATTTTGATCGTTAAATGTGTAAAATTTCATCAAGAAGTACGAAAAATGTGCTTTAGGGGGTGGGAAAGGGCGTTGGATTTCAAAATCTCATGCAGGCAGTGACCTTCATCTCGTTTTGAATATAGGTGTGCAAAACTTCATCAAGTTCGGAATAAAACTGTTGATTTGTATTAAAAACAAACACACATATATATAAACATCTTTATATGTATATATATAAAGAGAGAGAGAGATATGTATTTTTACTGTGTGGAAAGAGGCGAACATCGCATCTTTGGGCATAAGGAACTAGTGTGAAAAGGAAGGAGAATCTCCAAAGGTTGCAATGCTGTTGATGATGTTATTTAGAGATGCCATACGAAAACGCCAATACTAAATACTAAGGCTCTTCTTTGTTAAATGTTGATGTAATGTCACTGTGCTCGCCATTACCACGGCATATATTCCGATTGATAAAATAAATATAAAAAAATTGCTTTATGGTCACAACAACTTCATACTTCGAACTGATACGAAACTCCTACATAAGTATGATTCTGGTACAAGATGATATGGAGCTGTTAGTCGATATCCATTCAATATTAATTAACATTAATATATATTGGTCACGTAATGGCTTCAACAAACTGACATCTGTTATTCAGATTGATGATTATCAGTCAGGCTTTTTGTTTAGCTAAACTTCCCCGCGTCATTTCAGAACGAGGTTTCGTAATTGATGTGCGCGATCAAATTAGAATAGAATATACTTCACCTGTTAATTACTTTAATGGGTGTTGATTTTATCCTACATCAATTATCGGGGGTCTTTAATAGGGATATATGGCAAAAATAACTAACTGAAAATGAAAGAACATCGATCCTTTTTTTTCCTTACAAAACGTTAGATTTCCATCTTATAACCTCCAATTCCTTAATGAGCGGTGTAAGCGACCATTGTCGTTACAAGACTGTAAACATGTAGGGTGCTGGTCAAGTCACTTTCTATGCTTCTGGGGGTACGGGGCCGACTGTCCTTCAGGCAGGTTCAGGAATCCTTCAGGTGGGAGGCAGGAGAAGTGAAAGACTTTCTATCGTTACAAGATGTGACTGGGTACGAGTCACGATTGCTCGTCCGAGTGTGACTGGTTTTATTTTCAGAAATTTTCGCTTTTATATCATTACAAAGTGATACAAGTTTTCTACACTAGGGGCGCTGCTGAGGCAGACATGTAAATGGGGGGTCCGTGCACGGTACTGTGCTGCCACGGGGTTAGTTGCATTGTCGAAAACCCGCAACACGGTATCGTGCTGTCGCGGGGTCGGATGTGTTATCGAAGTGATAGGAAAGTCTGCCACACGGTACTGGGCTCCTGCGGAGTCAATCTATTATGGAAATTCCCGTGTGGTTCCATCACGTCGATAACACTATGAGATGAAACAAATGTTAAAAATCTTACATAAGATACAATGGCACGAGATAATAAGGTAATGGTACAATATAAATTACGAAGATAACATAATGTCGCAAAATTAGAAAGAATCATGATTATTACGAAGAAACGATCACGTCGGTTACAAGCGGTCTTAAATATAAGACTGCTATCAGCAAGTGCTGCTAGCACATAAGACACAGTTTACAATACTAATAAAAATAAATAAAAGCCCTACAGTAGCAACAGGCAGCCCGCTCACTGGGTAAAGAAGATTATGTCCACGTCTATTCACCTCTAACCACAGTTGACACAGGAAGAGGGAGAAATGTTTCCGGTACTGTACACAATAATTTTACAATATCATACCATATATATACAAAACGTTAGAATTTAAAACAAAACTTCTTGTGTAATAATTTCAAAATCGAACAAAAGCATCATCTATTGTTGGAATGTCCTATGAAAATAATTATTTCATTTTAATAACTATTTCCCTAATCAAAAGTATTAATTAAGTATATATGAAAACGAATTCTATCCTCCCGTTTGCCTAACACAGTTAACAGTTCCCCTGCTTTGAACGAGGCTCATAGCTCTCTCCCTGAGCTGAAGTCATCACTTTCGTCCTGAAGAAGCGATGGCGCCCTCAAACAATACATTCCATCTTAAACATTTCTCTACCTACCATTTTTCAGATCTTAACCTAAACTCTTTTTCCTACCTATCAAACATTTCTTTAATTTTAAACACTGTTTTGTCAATTTTTTAAACGTATGAAAATAGGGATTTAAGAGGAACGGCTGCGCTGCCTGTTTCATACATAACTTAATTTTGAATCTGAGGCCAAAATGAATGATATATATATATATATATATTAATTCAGTTTGGATGGGTATATTGGCCTCAAATTCAAAATTAAGTTATGTATGAAACAGGCCGCGCAGCCGTTCCTCTTAAGTGACATCGACATTTAACTTGACAAATTCAATGTTTAAAACTGACAATAATTTTTTTTGTCAAAATATTATTTCTGATAAATATGGAATATTTTTTGTTTTTATTAAATATAATTTGTAAACTATTGAAATTAATTATTATATGCAGCCAATGTTTTCGTACTAACACTTGTATGTAAGTAAATATTTGTATGCAGCCAGTTTTTATTACATATTAACATTTGATTGAAAAATGTAACCACATTATATAATGCAAAATCCCCATGGTCGAATAAAATCTATAAATATATAAATCAATGTAAGTTTGTTTGTTGGTTTGTTCTCGATTTTTTCGAAAATTACTTGACCGGTTTCGCTGAAAATAGCACAGTTTGTTTTTATTAGCGCCGGGAAGGTTTAAAAAGTAGTTGTAATGGAATCCAATATGTAAAACTGTTTCTATAACGTTTTAAAATTAGTATAAAAAACATTGAACCGCCATGTTTTCTTTAGGTTAGCCCATAGATATAATACTCTGGTTAGCCACAGATGGCATATTCAAAATAAGAAGGTTTTTTTGAGTAGAATATTTCCAAAATGGAAAACACGATTAGGTACCTACTTAAGAACTTTATGATTTAGATATATTTTGAAAAAATAAACGTTTGGAATGAAATTCAAATGAATGTTTCTTTATTTGGAGATAGTTACTTTCGCTGTCAAATCAATTATGGCACCCAAATGACAAGTAAAAAATCCCGAGCAAGACAGGGTACATCAGCTAGTAGTAAATAAATAAACGTAATGGTGAAAGAATATTTTTTATTTATTATTAAGTATCTAGCTAATCACGCCGTTTCCCTGGAGGGGTATGCAGAAAGGACGGACCGCTAAACAACGCGATCTTGGCATACACTTGTTGCTTCATTCTCATTCATACGTCGTCTCCTACATTTTATTCTACTATTCCGACTTCTGACATGGCTTTTCTTCCTCGCGCATCGCATTCGCGTCATATATTATTTTTACACTCCTTTCTTTGTTCATTCGCTGTACATGCCCAAACATCAAAGCGTCCCTTTCTTAATCTTACTCATTACGTTTACATCAGCTTTGCATTCTTTACGAATATCAATATTTTTCACACGATCGTACATGGTTTTACCACACATTCGCTTCAGAGATCTCATTTCTATGGCATTCAGTTTACTTTCATCATTTCTCTGTCAATTCCATGCCTCACTTATTACTATCGGAATTGAATACATAGATAATTTAATTGAAAGAATGCCTATTTAGATAATAAAGTCACATGAAAATGATACTTGAAAATGTCTACATGATATAGTTACAAAGTTAGTTTTTCACGTAGTGAAAAAATAGAGTATAACTGGTTCAATGCATTGATCATTTTATTATTTTAGTATTTTAATAAATTAAATTATAAATCGTTTAGGTAAGTGAATCAATAAAAACACCAACTCACTTTGGTCTTCCATTTGTCAGATGATGTAAAACATTTCATCGGTCGGTTAGCGTTGCAAAAGAATGTATTTTTTCCATACAGCATGACTCAGGGTACGTGTATAAGGTGTCTGTTTCAAATTTACGATTTATTTTTTAACATGTCTTTGAATTCAGTCATTTTATTAGCTAAACAGTAACAATTCTCGGATTATCGATTCACGAAAATCTGCTTTCGCCCCACGGTGAGCGGTGTTCGGTGTACGTATAACGGAGAACGAAGAACGGAGAATTCCACGGATTCCTCGGCCGCCACTCGCGCTTAATGAGGCTATTAAGTAATCACACGCAAGGAGTATTAAAGCTCACTTTGTTTACAAGTCGTCTGTCGGCGGGCCGGGGTCCGGAGTCCGGGGTCTGCGATCCTTCCGTCACTCCGCCGAGTCTCGGCCTAGAACTAATAAACACGGCTGCCCAGGGGCAGATCAGGCCTAGCTGCTGGCTGCCAACTGCTAGCTACAATAATTATATTGACATATTTATTTTCAATTTTTTTTTAATTTTAGGGCGTTCATTTAAATTCAATTTTTTCCCCTTTGCAAAGGCAAAGGGGGGGTAGGTACCGTTACTGTTTTATTCACGATATAAAAAAAAATTGTGAAAATAATTGTTCTTATTTTACTGTAATTAGTGAATTTTAGATTTTACCGATAAATTGTAGCATTTTCCGAAATGGTTGCGTAAAACACTGAATTGGTTAGGTTAGGATAGTGGAAAAAACTTGTAAATGTTGCTATTTTTGCATTGTTATTGTGAATGTGTTCTCTTTGCATATACTGTATACTATTTTGTAATTTTATTAGATGAATATGTACCCAAGGAGAATTGTAGAAATAATGTTAAGAATAAATAATAATGTATATAATATGTCAAGAATGTATAAATACAAAATGTTTATGAATAGAATACGAAATGAGCACTCTAAGAATACCACTGAACCGAGTTAGTTAATCAATATTTTAAATATTTGTAAAAAGCATTAACTTTGTGGCTCGCCATAATTTAGAATAAAAAAAAAATAAAAAAAAACACATAAATTTGTTGTAGACCACTTTTATTTTATCAAAACTCTACCGGTTTCGGAAGCACCCTTCCTTCATCAGGAGAATATTAAAACTAAGTTATGATATAGAATATTGACAAGACATATAAATTTTAGGTCAATATTCTATATCATAAGTTAGTTTTAATATTCTCCTGATGAAGGAAGGGTGCTTCCGAAACCGGTAGAGTTTTGATAAAATAAAAGTGGTCTACAACAAATTTATGTGTTTTTTATTGTCAATATTTTAAAGTTTATTATAGTAAAGCGGACATTAAGTGAAATAACTCAAAACTGCTCTATATGGATGCCATATTATTATTATTATAAACTGCTACTATTTGAGATTTTTACATAGCCAAAGGTTACCAAATCAATTTTCTGGTTTTTACAGTAACATCTACACACGTATGTCTTCAAACGGTGGTTTTACAGAAGGCAATTTAAAAATAAATACAAATTCTTGGTCAGTTCAACGGATCGGTGATTTTCCTCTGCTTTCAGTGTCTCTTCTGTTCTACTTTGAGAAGAGGCTTTAACGTATGTTTGTAAATAACTTTAGATTCGAGATCCCATTTAGCCTGTTTTTTTTTTTTAAATTAAATATGTTACCATACATGTGAACAATGTAATGGCTCCTAGTGTACCTCATTGAGAATTGATCAGAGTGGCTTTCTGAATTGTAAATAAGTAGACGTTCACCCCTTAGAATAATAATATAACTGAAGTATGTTTCAAATATACATTAAGTTATCAAAATTTCACGTAGGTTTGTATTCTAAATATTACGTACAAATGGAGAATATGTACATAGGCCAACTTGCGGAGAGTAGAATAATTTTTAAAAATATTGGAAAATCATGTATTTTAACATAACGATACTATAGCACGAATTATTCTTTTTTTTTTTAATAAATAAATATAATTACTTCAAAGATTGGTATTCACTTTATGGCGTGATTATTAATAAATGAATTAAAAATTACTATGTAATCACCACTTTATTAATATATACATATCAACATATTTCGAAAGCGATGCTTTCCCCATCAGGAATTAGTAATTAGTATTCTGTATATTCCTGATGAGGAAAGCATCGCTTTCGAAACATGCTGATATGTACATATTAAAAAAGTGGTATTTACAAAATAATTTTTAATCCATTTATTAAATATAGTGACGATTGGTCCGGCCCTGTTTTCTAAAATAAGTAGTAAAGTGACGTGGTGCTAATTCACCTGCAACTCGTCTTGTGATTAATAGTTTCTCGTGAATTTTGCTCTTTCGATTAAATTCTGCGTTTTATATTAGGTCAAAGATCAATGTAGTGCATATTTTCTCCATTAAATAAAAAAACATAATTAATCTTTTGGAGAAAACTGTATTGCAAAAATGTTTCTGGGATACACTAGTTTTACAATGGTTATTTAAAGACATTTTCCATCGTTTACATATCTAAATAAAATCCTTTTCCAGTTTAAAATGATGAAAATATGTCGGTAACTCGCCTTCGTGGTTGAGTGATTACGATCCTCGGCTACGAATGCGAAGGTTGCGGGTTCAAATCCCGGCGTGGGGACATAAATTTTATTTGATGGTTTTGTGGTATTTAACAATTCATTCACTTAAAAAATAATATATAGTATATTTACGATACGTTCCAGAGTGGTAGATACTTTCAGAATCGTCCTAGAGAAAGACCACCAGTCAGAATCTAAATGTTGCTTGAAATGGGTTTGGTGACTAGTTCTGACAAGCCAGGTACTTCTCTTCTCCATCTCCTCTCCCTCCCTACTACCTTCAGCCTCACAACATACCCCATTTGGGAATGCCATAATCTCACTGGCTCCAGACGGCTGTGAGCAGTTGGGATTCTTGTTTAAAAAAAAACCTATTTTGGCACACTAGTTAAGGCAAATTTAATTATTTAATTTTTCTCATCTGGTCCAGAAAAAATCTTCGCATTTGAATGTTTACTTTTGGTGTAGGTTTTATGACTCTAGGTTAATATCGTTAATATTCTAGATGAATATAAGTCATAAGAAAAATTGCATTTATGATTGAAAATTGAAATTTTTGACATAATGTCTTATATATCGTACAAATCGTTCGTTTTTATATTTTTTTTTGTGTGAAGATATTAAGATATTCGAATAACCACCATCAGAATATTGAAAACATTCATACAAAAAAAAATACCATTTCAAAAAAGGTGGTCTTCAAAATCAAAATAAAAATCTACGTTCTTCAGTACTCTCACACGGCAATCTTCCAAAAAATTGCGCCAGATAAAATTTCAATAATTGAAGAAGTTATAATTAAATGGCAGTACGAGGTTTTCCAACGAATCCCATCCCACTCCTTACCTATCGTAACTTTCTTGCGTCAAACGTCTATCATCGCCTCTGCCCCGATGTTAAGCCAGAAAATGAAAAAAATGTTTACATCTCTTTTCCTGAATGCGTTTATAAAAATATCGACGTATAAATAAATTGATTTAGTGAATCACCTTTACATTGAAATAATAAATAATTTTGTGTAAATCTTCATTTTCGGTGTGAGAAAAGGGGTAATAAATACTTTTTCAAAATTGAAAGTACGACTATTTTATCACGCGATATTCAGGCACAAATCAGTTTATTATGTTAATAAAAGTTCTGTTTATAATTCATTATAATAAATTACTACTGCATTTCTTCGCTATGTGCGTTTAAAAAATAATGACGAAATAAAACGATTCATAAATTAACGTTCGCATATCCTTACACGAGTTTAAAAAATGGCAGTAAAAATGCGATCATTATATTCGCCCTCAACATTTGTTTTTCAATGTTAAAATTTATTTTTCTTCTCTATTCATTTGAGAGGAAGGAATTGTATAACATTAGACTTTACTTTAACTTATGGAGAAATACTGATAAGAAAGCTAGTAAACAATACATTTTCAAAACCAATCCAGAATAATTTAGGAGTACCGAAGGGACCAGTCCCAGGACCTTTAATGTTCATTCTTTATGATATGGTCAAAATATTTTTAGTGCAAAGTACGATTTTTGCTGATGATACACTCATATCGTACATAATTGGAGATAATTAGGAGGAATTTTATCAATATTGTGAATAATGAACTAGAAAATGTATCAAGATGACTAAAAATAAATAAACGTAAATTGAATACAAAAAAAGACAAAATATATGACAATTGGACATAAGAAAACATGCAGCGAAAGCAAAATAAAAATTGATGGTGAAATTATTGAAAATGCAAAACATGCTAAATACTTAGGAGTTATATTAGAGATAAAACTTACCTTTAATGAACATTCTAATATAATCCAAAAAAAAAATTTGGTAGAGGAAGAATTTTTTGGGAAGAATTGTCAAAAAAAATTGTGTCACAATCATTGATAAATTGTTTCTATTTGACAATTTTATACTTTTTTGTAAGAAAATAAATAAAATGGGACTTGAAAAACTACACACAGCCTATCTTTGGTCATAGATCAATCCACGCAACTGGTATAAGGTATGCGTATTTCGGAGATTAATTAATCAAACTTACTCATGTAGTATGAAGACGTTTATTTAAATAAGGAAAGTAAATTGTTCAATTTATTTTAATAACTTATTGATGCTCATAAACCTCATTGTAATATTTAATCATTGAAAAGGATAATATTATTCAATGATTAACTATTACAATCAGGCTTATGAGCTTCAATAAGTTATTAAAATAAAATTAATATTCTTTCGAGACTTCCATAGTAAAAAAGTCCATAGATTTCCCATATAACTAAGAATCGGATAGGTATATCCGAAATACTTTATAGATTTCAATTATATTCGGGTAGAACTTTGTAATCATCATAAAGATATATATGGATTTAATGTATGATAATATTGACAAGTCTTGAAGTTGAGATATGATATCGATGAAGATAACGTAAAGTGTCTCAGTTGGTAGAGCGGTTGTCCCGGTAATACAGAGGTCCTGGGTTCGATTCCCAGATGCAATTGATACATTTTTATTTTCTGTTGTTTTTTCGGTTTCGTGTTTCATTTAGAAATGGTTAATATTATATTCTACAATGAGAAAGTAAATTTCTTAATTTATTTAAATATGTGATTATCAGCTAAAGTAGAAAAAAAAGAAACAGCTACTATGGCGGAGATCCTATATTGCACAATATCCCAATATATGTGACCAAACTTTAATGGTTTGTCTTCTCCAGGGCCGCTGGCAATCAGGTGGTGATGGACCCCCGACTGATCTGCAAGAAGTCCAGGAAGCTACGCGGCAAGCTGGCGGACATCTGCCGAAACGAGACTGCACTGCTGAGGGAAGTGGCCAAGGGGGTGGCCATGGGGTCAGCCGAATGCGGCTTCCAATTCCGTTCAAGGAGGTGGAACTGCACCACCGTCAGGCGGAGCATGAAGAAGATACTGGTCAAAGGTGAGTTATGGATGTTGATGTATGTTTCAATTCTAGTGGCTCCAAAACTACCGAGATGGTACCAGATGGTACCAATGTGGATCTCCACCAACACTGTGAGGAAGATCATGACGAATAATGATATAAGTATATCTGGGCGATCAGCAAGTCTAAGGGTTAATAGCCTAGGAAATGCGGACTTCAGTTTCCCTCAAGGAAAGTGGAGTTTCACTTCTATCAGGGTGAAAATGAAGTCGACGCTGATCAAACTTTCCCAGAATATTTTTTTGAAAAATACCTAGTGCCACGCGGAATATAAGCGTAAAATGTTGCATGTGCAATGATGGGGAACATAGCCAGCGGAGAAATCGAACTCTCAACGCTTGGGTGGGAACAGGAAGACATTCACACAAACGGTCTAAATAAGATACTGATTTATGAACCTCTGGTTATGGCGAAGAAGGGGATCACTGGTCAGACCATTAGGATCAGCTGATAATGAACAATAATTGTCCAACAATAGATCTGTACAGCCGATAGGAAGAGCTTGAGGAGACCAAACGTAGGTAAGTTGGCTTTGTTGATGTACACCATGAAACAGGCAGCCGTCTAGTATGGTGATCTAACCTATCTACTCCTTGTAAATGTATCTACTCCATGTAAATGTCTTCATTAAATATCATGAATTTTATAATTATTTTTTTTTAATAAATAAACATGCGTTCCCTCGGCCTAACTGTAAGTTCCAGAGCTGGTAGCCAAGAAAAGCAACCATTCGGCTCGGCAGAAAACGTATCACAGTTCTGTAGCAATAGAACTATACAACGCTTAGGAGCATAAAGAATACATTCAGCAGAGTATATGAGATTTTAATGCAAATATTTTAAACTTTATATCCCATCGTCATTATTAGTCACTATTCTATCACAACATATCCATTCTATAGCAAAATTTTAAGGTGGCATTGAACCCTCTCTACTACCACTCAATGGCCATCCTCTGTCCAATGTTTCCTATTTATTGCCATTTTTTTGGCGTCCTTGTTGCATCATAATCGTCACTTTGTTGCATCATAATCATTGACACCGCAATTTTTTTGATTAAAGATAGTTAAAAAAATGCGCTATAAAAAATGCATTTTTATGGTTTGTTTTACTACAGCTTGTTTCCCATGACATTAAACATAACTTTGAAATTATAACTTTATGGCTGGTTATTTTTAATCATTCATATCCGTTTATAAAAATAAAATAAAACTACATATATCCGTGACCTTTAAAGTTCATGTACGAGTATATGAATGAATACCAGAAAAGTTTTCAATCCGGAGATTGGGCTAATCTGGAATGTGTTTTAAATTATTCACTCATAACGCAGGAAGCACACCCAAAGACATAAAATAACAACATAAAACATACCAACGGAGTCAGCCGATTATCAGAAACCCAAGAAAGCTAATGGAAAACACACATTTATCTTAATTAGTAGACACCATCTTCATTAAGTATCGGGGGCTCCCAGAAAAGTGGGAAAGATTGCTACTTCGTCAATTTTATTTGTTTGGAAATACAGTGATACCAGTAATGATATCATTATCCCAAGTACCTACTTGTTTATAATTTCACATTGAAATGAAAAAGATAAATTCTGCAAAATGTTGGCAATTTCTTTTAGGTGCATATTGTTTTAATATTTGGGTTCATTAACATAGCATAATATTCAGTCATAATGATGGATTTTTAATTCCTAAATGTACCAATACATATGATGAATAAATCCTACAGAGGACGGACCGCCAAACAACTCGACCTTGGCATACACTTCATGCTTCAATCACATTCATCATCTCATGCATTCTCTTCCATTATACTATACTGTACCCAAAATATTAAATAAATTAATAATGACAATTAAAAATAAAACCATTTATACCACTCAATTCGAGTGTAATCTCAAAAAGTGGCTATTAGATACAGATGATTTTTATTGACGCCTTACTGATCTTGCTGCTAATTGAAACCACTTTTAATTTTATTCTAACTCTTGCGTATCTGAATCTATTGTATTAACTTATTATTTTTTTTGTTTTCTTATTAGTCTTCCTTTTAAAAATAAATAAATTATCACGCTTTTATCTATTTCTAAACCTACTAAATGTAGGGATATAGATTATAATGAATCCTCTTATTTATTCTGTTTTCTGTCATCAAAAATGTAATCCTATACCCGTTAAATTGTAGTCATTCTATTATTATATTTACCGATTGTAAATTTTAAAAAAAAATCATAGAGGATATAACATTTTGTCAATGTGTACCTACTAACAAAGTATAGAATCAATTTAGCAGGATTTAAACTTTAATAAATAAAAATACGGAGCAAATGCTAACCGCTCAAAGCTCGGGTAGTGAAGTGTTTTAGCTAGCTTTAAGTGTTGTGTTCTAGCTTGAATTCTGTTGAAATAAACGTTTGTTTATTGGGGATTTGATAAAATTGTACTTTAATTTGAGTTCAGCCAGAAAAGTTAACATCTGTGATAACTAGGGTTATCATTTATGGCAGTATTTGTCTTTCAGCCTATATGGATTTTCTTAGAGGATGGAAAAAGGGTTGGAGATTTAAGATTTTAATGATATTCTAATGCGCATGTTTAAAACAACAGTTCATACTAGGAAGAGGTGATTTTTTGAAAGGCTATAAGGCAATTGGATATTGCTTGATAGAAAAGCGGACAATTGTTTAGAGTAGGAAAACCAAAGTGGTCTGAAGTTTTGTTGTTTTACACTCGTGCTTTTTATATCTAGCATATACCAGGTAATACCCACTTTCTACCACCTACCCCAGTTAAAGGGGAGAGGGACGTCGGAGAGGGATTATTCATAAATTCACAATAATGATAATGCTATTACGTAATATGACAAACATAATGTTTTTGAACAGAAAAATACTTTTTTATTTTTTAAAAAATTATTTAGCATTTATCAAAATCAAATCAGAAATATCACTTTTTATGACCGCCCTACGCATGTCTTACAAAACAATAAAAATATTTTTTAAAAAATGGAGAAAAATAATTGCAATTCTTTTCCGGTAGGTTTAATTAAACTTAAAAAATAGAAACATACACTATTATTTATTGCGTTCAAGTTTAATTTTGCAGAACTCCATTGTTATTTAAAGTTTAAAAAATTTAATAACAACTATTTTTATTCAATTTAAAAAAAAAAATAGTTCATCTATAAAAGTGCATTTTTTATTTTTTCTCGGCATTTGAAAAATATATGAAATATTTTTTAAGGATATTATTCAATATTTAAAAATATTTTCTAAAACATACGTAGGATGGTCAGAAAAAGGGCATATTTCTTGTTTTGATTTTGATAAATGTCAAAAATATGTGAATTTTTTTTCTTTAAAAACATAGTATTTATAATATTTCGTAATAATATTATCATTATTTCGAATTAAAAAATAATCCATCTCCAAAGTCTCTCTCCCCTTTAACAAGCTTAGGAGCGCGGGAGTTGTTCTTTGCACATAGGTATAACGTATAAAAAACTTACGTGTTTATTTACAAACATATTGAGGTACAATTACTCGGCATTCGTGTACATTCCCACCACTCTCTTTTGCTGGTGTGGATAAAACTCGGCGATAAAAAAATAACAGCAGTAGTAATACCGATAGGGTAATAAGATCCAAGTTAATTACTCCGTCATTCCTGTCCGTCACCCAATAATAATCTAAGGGGTCTTTAATAAAATAGGGTCCCAATCTGGGGGCTGCCATCTTGTTATCAGTTTTGATGCAATTAAAAGGGGCCCACTGATGGTGATGACGGTTGGAGACGGCGTCGGTAGCGAGAGGCCGCTCACTTCGGAGGCCTATAAAGATAAGGGCTGGGCCGGACCACCGCGCAGGGGCCGGACCACAGGGTGTCCTGGAGGTTCACAGGACCTGTAAACCTGTGGATTTGTGGACTTGTGGACCTGACGCTCCAACTTTTAACTCTAACGGTTAGATAAAAATGATAAACAGAACTATTATTACTTTATTCATTTTCTCTGCTCGATGGATTTCTTCCCCACAATAATAAAAATTAAACAATATAATTTCATTAACCACGAACGTAGATGCGAAAGCTTTTTATATTATTTATTTCTTAACTTAACTACGTACATATTATGTTAATTAACTGTATACGTACATTCTATTCTTAACTTATTTTAATACTTATATTATATGTTACATCATATTAGTTAATATTACATTATATTATTTATATACCTTACATATTATTCCTATATTACATGTTTTATATTAGATATCTTATTTATTATTCTTTTATATTTATTCACTGTTATTTTGCTCACTTATTTTGAGATAACACATTGTTTTTTAAAAATGTTCTTACGAAATGATTCTCCGTTTTCAGGCTGTCGGGAAGGAGATTGTGTATACTCGTATATACACCCTCATGGCATATGCTTCTTTTATCACTTTCAGTATTTACTGTATTCGTGTACAAATTATTATGTTGTCTCGTGTAGTGCTCGTGTACTTGTGATGTTTTTATAAATGCTGTGTTCGTGTGTATACAGTAAAATTTTCCAAATTGGTTATTTGAAATGTGCGTAAAAATGGCTCAATTCCAGGCCATTGTTACAAGTAGAACTATGCAAGAAAAGTTACACACAGTGATTTTTCACGTTTTAAGACTATTCATTTCGTAAAATTCGAATGAAATGACGCATTTCTTATGCAGGTGGCGAAAAGGTTGAAATTCCCGCTTAACACCGGCCGCGTGTTTCGATTTACACAAAAAAACATTTACTAAAGGGGTTTTTTATTTTATTTTGTAAAATAACCATTAAATTTTTTACGGTCATATTCTAAAAAAACTTAATTTGCCACAATGTCGGAAAAAGGATTCGTAAGTAGGATATGTTGCCCTTTAAACATTTTTTTTAGGTCTTATACTTCTAGAATTATGAAAAGACCATAGGCCAAGGTGTGTTCCACTTGCAGTATTTAATTAAATTGTCTGTGATATTTACAGATCATAAATTTTTTTTTATCCAAAAATACATGATTTTGCATTACATCCCATTGCATCCCCTTAACTAGTTTTAAAATGAGTAGTTCGGTTGTTTATTAAATTAAATTATAAAACTGTAAAATAATAAAATTATGATGTGAATTATGAATTAAAATTATGATACAAATGAATAACGATACTTAAAATAATATCTATAGCGCTATGTATAATATCCTTTAATGGAGTCAATCTTCCTAAAAGGCCCTCCATTGATATGCTTGGTGTAACCCTAAGTGACCAGCTCAGGTATGGGGGCTCCATCGAAGCCAGAGTAAGGTTAGCCTCTCAGAACCTGGGCGTACTGTACAGAGTCCGCAGATACTGTAATAATACACAACTGATAACCCTGTACAAATCACAAGTGCGTCCCACTGGAGAATTTAGCAGCCACCTCTGGTCGGGAGCCTCAAAACATCTGAAATAAATCCCCGACTCCGTGCAGAAACGGGAGGTACATTTGATAGACAACACGCGCCCAAAAGTCGTTTCTACGACTCGGCTGTGGAATGATTTGCTGGCGTCTGTGTTTCCTTCCTCCTATAACATGAGTCTCTTCAAGACCCAAGTTCACTCCTTCCTATACTATAGACCCTCCACACAGCATGCCCAAAGACGATATAGGCCTTGAGGGAAACTATTTCTCCTGTGTGGAGTAACTGTAAAAAAAAACAAACGAAGTTGACTGAAGTTGGTGAACAAGTATGTGGCTTGGTCACGGGAAATAACTTTAGACCTGGTAACGGCTAATTAAATGAACTTCCATTCTAAATAAAAATATTTAAAAAAATATTACAAAAACGGACATATTACCGTTTATTTTAGCGAATTAGCCTTCGAAAGTGCAATTTTTTTTTAAATGCTGGTAGTTATTACCTAACTTTTACTTGATTAACGCTCTATTCCAATTGAAAAGTACGGAATACACAATATTATATACCAATTACATGACGCCAGAACTCACTGTTCGCGAGTTTTTGCCGCTATGTAAAACAGGCAAATAGATTTTCTACTTCACGTAAAATATCCTAAATAGTTATCTGCTAAAATAGAACTGAAAAACTGACTTATGTAAAGCAGTTCGTCGAAATATTCTGCATATTTTTTTTATAGATATTTGTTATATAATTAACAACATTGTTAATTGATAATAATATTTGGTATATAAGTCACAAAAATGTTTTTTTTGTAAATTTTTTTATTTAACCCCTCAGTTTTTATTATTTTTATTTTTTAGTTAATACCTTCCTAATTGTGAAATCCTCGTGTTTAGAGAGGGAGAACTATTATGGTTTGTAATACACATAATTAATTTCAAGAGTACTACCATGAATATGATATTCTGGTCCCTATACACTATACACTATTTGCAAAAATATAAATTAAAAAGAAATTTTTAGAAATGAACAATATGTTTATAATGTATGTATATAAAAATGTATACATTTTTTCCAAGTGAACCTACAATGTACACCTAAAATTAGTTTCTTTAAAGTAAAAAGTGCATTATAAGTTTTTTCGGCTTGTATTTCTTTAGGAAGTTTGTTACATTTTATGGCTTAATATGTGTAATGGCATTGAGTTGCTGTTGTATTATGGGACATGATTTAATAATATAGTAACGTTCAGTCTTCTAATCACCAGAATGGTAGGCACTCTTAGTATCACCACGGTGAAAGACCATAATTCAGAATCGGAACGATGCTTGAAACGGCTTTAGCCGTATTTAGTGACCAGATCTGAATAGCCAAGAACCTTCCTCTACCCTATCTCCTTATTTTTCCAACTGCCGTAAATCTCACAACATATCCCAAATGGAGATGTTATATTGCGACTGACTCCGGAAGATTCTTCTGATAATTCGTTACATCCAATATCCTTCATCTCTTCAAATCCATTGTCCATATTCCTTTATAATCCCAATCAACAATAATAACCAGACCTTCAACATAGTACACCCCTAATATATTATTACAATATATCACACACGAACAAAGACATTTTATACTATGAAAATTAACTTTATAATCACATTGCCTGCATCATTGAAACATCTTACAAATAATACATTAACACATATTATCAACCAAAATGTTTCGGTCTGGATAAAAACAAAAGATCTAGAATTTTTTTCATAAATTAATAACGCGAGTCTAATATAACACAAGCATTAAATGTAAATTATTATCTGTGCGTTTAGACTTCCTTATTTTATCATTTTCTTCAACATCAATTAACAACTATATAAAAACACGTGAATACCTCAGCATAGATTCTCCTAGTGAGGTGTTCATGAAACCCTATAATATAATATGAATCATTCGTAATTTACATTAAAGGATATTATGCATCATCTGTATATAAGAAAATATTATTTTTATAATAATAGATTTTATTGTAAAATTTATCGAAAAAATGACAGTTTGAGAATGATAAACTTCAAACACACACACTATCCAGTTATCAATAAAACCCTTTAGCACATATCTTCAATCCATATAATTCGGCTACCCGAACAGATGGAGAATCTGCGGTCGATGTATGAAAATCTAGAGATAACGTATGTCCGCATTCTGTTGGCAGGTGTAATATCGCGCAGCAGACGCAACTGTCACGGCCCCGTACGTGCTGCTGCCAACACAGCAGTAATGCATTCCAACCTATCCTATCGGGAATTCGAACACTCGCATTCGGCAAAATGAGTATGTTTTTTTTATTATTAAAAAAAAGATTTTATCTTCCTGGACAGGATGGACAGTAAATACAAATAATTATATAGGCAGGCACCTACAAACTCTTGAGACATTTTCAGATATTTAACTCTTGAAAAACGAAAAATAGGGTATTCTCATAAACTATGAATACCGTTCTAAAACCGATCTAAAACCGAATATTCACAATCGGTTTTAATTGGCTAAAACGTCATTATGATGTAAATAACGCAACTGGCTAGTAAGACGGCTGCCACAGACGATGGTCGGCGTGACCTCAACAACGCCACATTCACGAACAAAAACGAACATGTCGCTTTGGCGGCAAATCGAAAATGGCACATTTAAAATCATTGTACGATACGATACGATTCTACCACCCCAGCCAGGAGCACTCCTGTCCAGGTCCGACCGGTACACCACGGAGCACTGATTTGTTAGGACTTGGAACATGTGCTCTGTGGATGGGAAAGAGCTTGGAGTTTAATCTACCGGTATACATTGCAACCTTATAAACCAGTATTGGAATTTAGAATGAGTTTGATGAAGAATTTTTTTTCGTAAATGGTAAAAATAAAATTTAAACGCCATCGTAATCTTTTTTTTTAATTTTTCGATAGAAAAAAACAGTGAAAGTATCCTATTATGGAAAAAGAAAACGCGTTGGATATTGTTTTTTTGACACATGTTCAAATAATGTTTCAAAGCCTCATAGCTCATGATGGAACATTACGTTACGAGCTTAAAATGGTAGCGTTGAACACACCGTTATAGAGTTGCTGCTTCAGAAACACGATTTTTCTTCCTTTAGATATTTACTTCAGATTTATTAAAAAAAATGTATGGCTTAATAACCCATGATGGAAACAATTTTGCGAGCTGATAAATACGAGTATTACGTTGACCAAAATAAGTTATTTGTTTTTAATGATACCAGACTCGCCTGTCGAGAGCTGTCGCTGCTCAGACAAACAAATTATCTGGTTCGTGCTTAAAATATCTATCCGAAAACCTTTTATAAATGTAAGTACGGAGGTCAGGTATAACACAATTCAATATCCCACCGGAACTGTGCATCCCAGAAGATTCTAATTCACGACAGTCAATTCTTAGATCATCGGCGTCATCAGCCTTCGTAGGTTGAAAGAACCAAAGCGCACACCAGGTACTAAGTTTGGTGAACGTGCTTTCGGCGTGTCAAGCCCTAAAGCTTGGAATAAACTGCAATACGATTTAAGATTGATTAAAGACATACAGAATTGAAAGCGAAGATTCGGAAAGTCATATCCATGAATGGTACAGTTGCAAACCCAATTTAAATAGCGAAGCCAGCCAGTCAGAACCTAGTCTTGCCTAATATAATTAACAGAAATTTTTTTAATTTTGCATAGTTCGCGACATTGTAAATCACTATAAATATTTTTAAATGTAATGAATCATTATCGAAATTTTCAGTTAAACCAGGATAGATTTTTTAAAAATTTTTAAGTCAATTTAAAATCTGTTCTCCTGTCCTAAATTCGAACCAAAATAAAAACATTAATATTTCATTTAAATACTGAATCATCTTTTGCCAATAACCTTCTAATAAATATAATATCAATAACAAAAAAGATTTAAATATTAACTCCAATATTATCCAATGTGCAGTGTTTTCTAATACTGTGTCCTGTGTGTGCAAAATCATATCTTCTCAAACTAAAACTTTCATAATAAAACGTGTTAATCTGGAGTGACCTGGCAGGTATGTATTTTTCTGTATCTGTTTGTACGAGTACGTAATAAGCTAAACCCTAGCAAGGAATATGTGTGCAGCGCCCTTGAGGTGATTTTTTTTACAAAAACCACGCTATAAAAATCATCCAACTATTATTATTATTAAGAAGAAAGGAAAGGGTTTTCAAGAATATAGCCATCTATATAAGAATAAGATCGTGTTATTACTGACGTATCTTGTACATTGAAATTAGCATTTCATTCATTTTATTATGTTTGCGTCATTTCTTGAACATCTTCACAGGTCAATAATTGATTTTAACAAAGTTGTTTTGGGCGAATTTATATGACAGGTCGTTTGTTTTAAGTGCCACTTGGCAACTTTGGGCAAACACGGGCAACAATCTTCTGATAAGAAAACCAATCATCGAGATCACTAAACGATATCCTAAATGGCTCTTAGATCCGTCCCAAACAGAGAAAAAATAGTTAAAGGAATTTATAAAAATGTAAAATTCACTATTTTACCTGGAGGAGTAATGCAAAAATTATTTAAGTCCTTTTTGAATTGGTGGTGATATTTGAGTTCGATTTATTATTTTGGGCTTTGTTAAGATCAAGAAAAAGGTAGCAATATGGGTGTAGGCGACATCTTCATCGATGAAGTGAATGAACGAAATTTATCTGAAAAAATCCGACCACACACAACCCACTTGCTAAATGTGGGGAAAACTAAAAAATGTGTCAGCCAATAAAAATATTTGGTAGCGTTCGGAGGCTGCAGATAAAGATTGTAAAAAATGATAGATAAATAGTTGTCTGAAAAAGTGGCATCGTTTAAGACTAGACATGTTTACAATGAGTAGGATCTTGATCGGAGTTTGTTTTCTCTGGGTGTTTTTTGCTTTAATCTTTATAGCCAAATTCATTAAGCTCAATGACGGCGGTTAAAAAAATGTAACTAACTATCGCGATAACATCCCTCATACGTAGGTGGAATTTCTTTGATTAACAACATTTAAAAAAAAATGGTTACATTAGAAATCATCCAAGAAGGCAGTTTTCAAATTCGTTGCAGGAAAGCAATATTGTTGTGACATTCAAAGCCATGTCAAACGCAGGATTTTGAGGCTTGTATATCGATTAAAAAATACAGTATTGACAAAATGAAGAGTTTTTCCAACGCTGTATAGGTCTTATTTTTCATTGTAGAATCACGGGACCCAGGACACAGAAAAAATAAATCCATCTGCAATAGCGTATTTAAAACAAAAA